>JASDQU010278256.1:3584-13658 GCA_032191745.1 Picea mariana | reverse complement strand
CTTCACATAACTCCTCACGGTTTGAGAATTATGGCCTTACGAAGTTGGAGGACCCTCACATGTCATCTAGAAGCTCCAAAAGGTCGAAGTAGTCAAAGTGGTTTAAGGGATTTTAAAAGGTAAATAATAAAGTGAAGTGATGAGTGTACTATAATTCAAAGTGAATACAAAATAAATTATTTAAATAATAAAATTAATAGATAAATTAAAAGTGGGTTAACCCTAAAATAAGGAAAGTGGGGCCAAGTGACCTAGAAGATGTTTTTAAGGAAGCTACTTGGAGAGTATAAATAAGAGGCAAGGCTCTCTCATTTTAATCCCACTTAAGAATACTGAATATCTATATGTCTCTGAGTTAAACAAGGATATCTAATCCAAAATTCTGAGGAAAGGTGAAGAAAAGAAGGCCAAAATGCAAGGAAGGATAAATTCTTTTGATGGTGCTTTCTAAGGTATGTTATTTACAGGTCATCTCACCATTTTCGCTATAACTTTTTTTATATAATGATTCAGACAATGAAATTGATATTCTATTGAGAAAACAGATCCAAGTATCTGTGGTACAATATTCAGCTTGTGGTTCGTTTTATTTTGGGAGTTACACTCTGTGGAAAATAGGGTTTGTGGCTAGTCCTAAAACTAGTCAAAAACAGGTGTTTTGGGTAAAAACGTCATAACTTCTTCATAACAGATCCAAATTCTATGAGACAAAATGTGTTAGTTAGATTATAGGAATTATCATGTTTTTTAACAATTTCTGAGCAATTAAATGAATATTTTGTGCGGGCCACTCTCTACAAGGTCGCTCTCTAGAATAAGCCATAATTCAGCAAGGTATGCCATTTTTTCCATAACGCCTTTTATGAGAGGTTCCAAGTATTTCCACCTGGAGGAATTGCATAAGCAACATTGAATCACATTGTGTATTAGTTTCAGATATTTATTCATTAAAGGTACAAAGTTATGATTATTTCAAGTTGGGGTTGTTGACTAATCCAAAACTAGTCATGGTTGAGACAAGCAGTTGATGAGTTGGCACATACATGAGGTGTATAGTTGATTATGTTGGTACATATTGATGATTAATTGTTAATTATTATTTGACACATGATTGGTAGATACTCGGTACATGGTTGGATGCACTTGTTTATGGTATAGGTTGATTACAGGTTGTTTGGCATAGGTTGGTGCATGGTTGATGCACTTGTGTATGTTGACAGATTGATATATGTTGAGGATTGTTGCCTCATCTCATTTGGTTATAAGAATGTAAGACGATTCTTGCATATAGATATTTTTCTCTTGTAAGAGTTGTACTCTATTCAGTTGTTGCTAAAAAAAACCCGAATTGAAGTCCATAATAAAAGAAAAATTGTACATACATCTTGTGTTCTTTGTGTTCCTTGTGGAGATGATTTGGTGATGATATGTTGATGATATATTTTTCTGATATGTATTCACATATAAATTATTATAAATTAAAGCAATGAGTAATGAGAAAATGATGAATGCTAACTAAGGCATTTTTGTGTAAGAGGGGATTTTTTGGAAAAAGATCCCCACACTCATTCACCCCCCCCCCTCTAAGTGTGGTAGGTGTGTCCAACAATTAGTATCAGAGCGGGGCCTTCACTACAAGCCTTAACAAGATTGAAGGATATCCATAGACACACAAATGGATGATGAAGTTCCAATCCTTGATGAGGAAAACTATTCCACTTGGAGAATAGAGATGAGATTATATTTGAAGACAATGGGAGCAGTTATTTGGAAGGAAACCATCGGTGGATCTGTTCCGTTGAATAACAAGTCAAAGTTTGCAGATCAAAGGGAATAAAATAAGAATAATGCATTGGATCTCAAGACCATTATTAGTGGATTCTCAAGCCCTATCAAAGAGAGCATGGGACAATTCACTTCCTCCAAGGATCTACAGCTAAAGCTAGAGGAGACATATCAAAGCAAGAAGGAGAAGGAAGAAATTGAAGACCACTCCATCAAGATCATAAAAGGTAAATAATCATCAAAAACTCTTGAATGTATTGTTTCTAAATGTGATTTTGAAAACATTTCAAATGAAGATAAAGAATCAAGTAATGATAGCACAAAGGAANCTAAATGTGATTTTGAAAACATTTCAAATGAAGATAAAGAATCAAGTAATTATAGCACAAAGGAAGATCTTGAAGACATTTCAAATGAAGGAAAAAAATCATGTGATGGTGTTGGCAAGAAGGAATATATTGAAGGTAAAGAATCTCCCAAGATTCTTGATTGCAATAATTCAAAGTGTGATGATGTTGAAATTTTCTCAAGTGAAGAAGATGATCTAGAAACATTTTGTGTAAAGTTTGATGATAGTTATTCCATGGAAAGAATAGAAGAAAATCTATTAGAACTTCAAAAGGAAATTGAAGAGGGTTTATACATGTATAGGAGTGATCATTTTTATACACACTATAACTATCTTTCAGATAACACTAAAAAGTTTCTTAGGAGGAGTTAAAGGCACATATTGAAGTTAAAGGGAATGCTCAAATAACAAGAAGAGAGTTCTAAATTAGAAGAAAATGAAGAAGAGATCACAAGACTAAAGAATGGAAAAGAAGACATGAATATAGATGATGAGATTAGCAAAAGTTCTGAAATCATTATTCATCTCAAGACCCAAATTGAAGAAGCCAAAAGAATAGAGGAACTATTGAAGATTCAAATAAATGAAAAGGAAGAGTCATGTTGTAAGCTAGAAGTTGAAATTTTTGGCTTTAGAAAGAAGGTAGAGAAGTCAAACAAATTCTTGAATAGCTCAAGAATCTTGGGTGAGATATTGGAAAGTCAAAGACCACCATGTGATAAATCAGGTCTTGGATACAAAGGAGAAGATACACATGTTGAAGCAAGCACCTCAAAGAAGCATGAGGTGATTCCATCAAAGAAGGAATACATTGTTGCAAAACAACCATTTACACAAAACAAAGAAGATTTCAAAAGAAAAAAACAAGGAAGACATCAAGAAACTACTTTTGGGACACCAAAGAAAAGGTATGAAAGTATTTTTCATGGGCATTGTTATTCATGTAATGGATATGGTCACAAAGCTTTTGAATGTAGATCTTATGAAAGGAGATATAATGGAAGATTATATAACACCACAAGGTGTTGGAGATGTGATCAAGTAGGACATATTGTTGTTCACTGTAACTCTATGAGATGCTACAGTTGTAGTGGATTTGGCCACAAATCCCAGGAGTGTTGGAACACAAGAAGAAAGTCCATGATGAGGACTTCACATAGCATGGCTAGAAGAAAGAATGAAGTAAGAAAGGGAGATATATATGAAAATATGGATGCTCAAAGCTCAAGTTCTGAGGAGAAGGGTCATCTACAAAAGTGGGTGAAGAAGACAGAGCAACCATATCAAAATGAAAGACTGAAGGGAAGTACAAAAGTGTCATCTATTGAGGCACACACGGGTGACAGTGGTGATAGTCGTGTGCATACGCATGTTGACCTTGAATAGGTCGTGTACACATGCACTCTGTTGTGCAGCAAGCCGCGTATATGTTGTAAAGCCTTTGGAAAAAGGCAATGCACATGGATTGGAGTTTGATGTGATGGTATAACTATTTATTACAAGTTCTGACAATGTTTGTTGCAGGTTTTCATGGTGAGATCACACAATGGTATAATAAAAATAAATATTGGGTGAATGACACTAACCCAAGAGTATGGATTGATGTTGATCTATTGGTATTAATTATTTTTTGATGTTGATAGTGGTGTACATGTCTGGTATATCTTATGATGTATTATTGGAAGCATATGTTGATATCATGGTGCATGCATTTTGCATATGGATTGGGCTACATGTTGAGACATATGGTTGGTGAGTTGATGAGGTGATCATGTTGTACATCATTGTTGATATATATTTGATGCATGATTGGTACTTTTCTAGTACATTGGAAGAGGCACCTACTAGCATTTTGATTGGCACATGTTTTATGGAGGATTTGGCATACATGTATGGGATTCATCATTTTGTGGTATTGGTGCATGGTAATGTACATGTTTGGTACACTCATAGATGGCATATTCTTGATGATACTACACCATTGGTACTATTTGATTAGCACAACAATTGGAATTTGTTTGAGATACATGATTGTGGCACTTGGTTCATGATGGAGACATATCACGAGTGATATGATACATTGTTTGGCATGTTGGTAGATGAACATGGTTGGCATATTGGTAGATGCACATGGTTGGCATATTGGTGGATGCACATGGTTGGCATATTGGTATATGCACATGTTGGCATGTTGATAAAGGCATATGATTGATACATTACATGTATTATATCTTTTGGCACATTGCATGATGTTGATGTACATAGGTGTTGTGCATGATGAGCACACATTTTGTACAGGATGTACTTGGTTGATATTTTTCTCATGATTCTTTATTTCATTGTTGACATATCTTTTTCTTCATGATGCTTGGTATGGCATGAGTTTGATGCATGAACAGCTCCAAGGATCATTATGGTAGCACAATGTTCATCTTGCAGAAAAGATAGGGGAGACATACCCATAGGGGGAATCATTCTTCTTCCTATGATTCTAGGAGGATATATTTATCATATGCATACATAGAAAAGAGCCCTATAATTGAAGAAAGAGAACATGAGAATAATTTCAGGGGGAGCAATGGTCACAGGGGGAGTATGTTCGATGTATCTTCAACATTACTTCAGAGTGATATCCCTTGTTCAAAAGGGGAGAGATTATTCAGAGGAAAATCAAAGGCATTCAGACAGGGGGAGAAACCCCAAGGAGAGTTCAAGCAAGGGGAGCAGCCCCAAGATGAGAATGGCCCTTTGCCAGTGATTTCAAAGGGGGAGAGTTAATCACATTGATGTGATTGAAGTTTATTGATGGGGAGAGATAGTCACATTGAATATTGATGTAGAGCATGCCTTATCTACATGTTGACATCAATGTTGGCATTGCCATCAATGCCAAAGGGGGAGATTGTTGGATCATGTTGTCATTGATGCCAATGGTTTGATTGATTGATGTCAAGTGATTGATTGATGTCAAAGGATTGACTGATAGATGATTTATGTAATATAATATGTATTGTCCTTGATGTGAATGCATAGATGAAGATGCATCAATGAGTTGTCATTGATATGATGAAGATGGATCAATGAGTTGTCATTGATATGATGAAGATGGATCAATGATTTGTCATTGATACATGATGAATATGGATCGGTGTGGTTTCATTGGTATATGATGCATTGTTGGAAAAATGTATAGATGACTCATTATTGTCTTATCATGATTGATAAGGTGCACAACTAGATGAACTCCAAAGTGGTCCCCTTATGGTGAAATCCCTCATGGGAAGACGCTTTGCAGATTGAATTATCCTAGAAGAATGGTTGGAGGACACATTCTCTCATTATTGTCTTATCATGATTGATAAGGTGCACAAATGGATGAACTCTAAAGTGGTCCCCTTATGGTGAAAGCCCTCATGGGAAGACGCTTTGCGGATTGAGTTATCCTAGAAGAATGGTTGGAGGACCCATGCTTGTATGTGGAATAATGAGATAAAGATCAAGGAAACTGTTGGTCAAATTATCCTATATGTATAGTGCTTGTCATTCCATTTCTGGTGGTATGTAGAATGTCACATAACTCCTCATGGTTAGAGAGTTATGGCCATGAGAAGTTGGAGACTCTAGGTTTGGGTAATGGACCCAAGTTTGTTTGATGGGTAACGGTATGAGTTATGATATATTTTCAGACAATACTATTCTATATGAATATTACATGTCATTCCATTTCTAGTGGTATGTGGAATGTCACATAACTCCTCATGGTTTGAGAGTTATGGCCTTACGAAGTTGGAGGACCCTCACATGTCATCTAGAAGCCCCAAAAGGTCAAAATAGTCAAATTGGTTTAAGGGATTTTAAAAGGTAAATAATAAAGTGAAGTGATGAGTGTACTATAATTCAAAGTGAATAAAAAATAAATTATTTAAATAATAAATTTAATAGATAAATTAGAAGTGGGTTAACCTTAAAATAAGGAAAGTGGGGCCAAGTAACCTAGAAGATGTTTTTAAGGAAGCTACTTGGAGAGTATAAATAAGAGGCAAGAATCTCTCATTTTAATCACACTTGAGAATATTGAATATCTATATGTTTCTAAGGTAACCAAGGATATCTAAGCCGAAATTCTGAGGAAAGGTGAAGAAAATAAAGCTGAAATGAAAGGAAGGATAAATTCTTTTGATGGTTCTTTCTAAGGTATGTTATTTACAGGTCATCTCACCATTTTTGCTATAACTTTTTTTTCTATAATTATTCAGACCATGAAATTGTTATTCCATTGAGAAAACATACCCAAGTATCAGTGGTAAACAATTCATCTTGTGTTTCATTTTATTTTTGGAATTACACTACGTGGAAAATAGGGTTTGTGGCTAGTCCTTAAACTAGTCAAAAGAGGTGTTTCAGGTAAAAACGTCATAACTTCTTCATAACAGATCCAAATTTAGTGAGAAAAAATGTGTTGGTTAGGTTACAGTCTATAGTATGTTTTTTAATAGTTTCTGATCAATTCAATGAATATTTTTTGCAAGGAACGCTCTACAAGGTCGCTCTCTAGAATAAGCCAGAATTCAGCAAGATATGCCATTTTTGCTATAAATCATTTTTTGAGAGGTTCCAAGTAGTGACACCTGGAGGAATTGAATGAAAAACATTGAAGAACATTTTGTATCAGTTTCATATCTTTATTCATTACAGGTACAAAATTATGATTATTTCAAGTTGAGGTTGTTGACTAATCCAAAACTAGTCATGGTTGAGACAAGCAGTTGATGAGTTGGCACATATATGAGGTGAATAGTTGATGATGTTGGTACATATTGATGATTAATTTTTGATGATTAGTTCACACATGATTGGTATATACTTGGTACATGGTTGGATGCACTTGTTTATGGTATAGGTTGATTACAGGTTGTTTGGCACATGTTGGTGCATGGTTGATGCACTTGTTTATGTTGACAGATTGATATCTGTTGAGGATTGTTGCCTCATCTCAGTTGGTGATGAGAATGTAAGTTGAGTCTTGCATATAGATCTAGTTCTCTTGTAGAGTTGTACTCTATTTAGTTGTTGATGAAAAACCTCCGGATTGAAGTCCATAATAAAAGGAAAAATTGTACATATATCTTGTGTTCTTTGTGTTCCTTGTGGAGATGATTTGTTTATGATATGTTGCTGATATGTATTCACATATAACTGATTAAAAATGACAGAAATGAGTAATGAGAAAATGTTGAATGTTAACTAAGGATTTTTTGTGTAAGAGGGAAGTTTTTGGAAAAATATACCCACACTCATTCACCCCCCCTTCTAAGTGTGGTAGGTGTGTCCAACAGTTCGTTCTATATGGAGAACTCCATTGGGACAAGATATTTACAAAAACAATTATTTTAGCCAACCACCCTTTGACCCTCCACATGCCTCTACCACCGCTGGTGCAAAGGCATGACCATCAAGTCAGCCCATCATATGTCCTGTATAACCAACAATCAATATTTCTAGCACTTCATTCCAGGTTCAAAGTGAAATAGGAGTCATGTTACCTAGTTCAGTTGCAAAGTACCTTGATAGTTACACCTCCTATCCCTCTTCAAGCTACAACTTCGTATACTCCACAGAATCTTGTTGGGACATCTTCACATCCTRGAATGAAAAACCCTGCCACACAACTAAACCTAACTATGGGTAAAATCCCTACCAAAGGGAAACTATCYTCCAACATGAAAAATATGACTAGGGGGCAACCCCCTCTTACCAKTCATACTCTAGTTTCTACGTAACCAATGGTAAGGGGACAATCTCAACCTTCATTCACCATAAATCCCCCACAATCCTGGGGACCACCCCAAGGAGTTCAATTCCATCAACCATATCAAGGAGGGCCATCAAAACCTAACCTGCAAGGAGTAAACCCAAATCYCAATTCTTTTGGACTACATTCTGGACAACCTTTCCTGGGAGTTTCGAATCCCACTTGGGGTCATCAAGGTCAATCATYGTTTCCTCCCCAAGAGGAAATTCCTTACCATCTTGAGGGTCAACCTAGTTAAATTCCTCAAGGGAAACTTGGTTATTGACCTTAATCTAATCAAGAGAACTATCCTCCCCTGGGTTACAGTTTTTATCCTCCCCAAGGCCAAATGGGTTTCCCTTCTCCTTTTATGCACATTCTTCAAAAAATAAATACGACCTTTGGTAGTCAACAACAATAGCATATGGGAGGGCTTACTGGGTACAATTATCCACCTCAACCATCTTATGACCCTACTAGTGTCCCTATACCACACCAGTATGATCCACAATTTAGTCGACAACTACTGTTCTTAGCCACTCTAGATCTACCATATCTGTTGATATTATCTAATGATCCCATATTACATTCTCCTTTTTTGGTGAGTTATTCCTGCTAAATTACATTATGATATTCTAAAATTTGATGGTAAACCTGGTGAAGACCCTAATAACCACATTATCACATTTCATCTATGGTTCTCATCAAATTCACTATTGGATGATACTATCCAGTTACGGCGTTTCCAGCGTACATTTACAGGTACAATGACTAAATGGTACATTGAATTACAATGCGAAACTTTTCAATATTTTAATTCACTTGCCATGGATTTCCTCACACACTTCCAATTACCTATCCATTACGAAACCGACACAAACATTTTGACCTCTTTTTTTCAGAACAACTCCGTACATATCTATGATCATATTCACGAGTGGAGACGACAACGATGGTTGATTAAAGAAACCATTCCTGACCAATTGTTGGCTGAATGGTTCACCAAATATCTTTTTCCTCTGATTTCTCATGACATAAACATGGGTGGTGTTGTTATAGAAGAGGACTCCATTGCTCATGCCCAATATATGGACTTGGTTTATTCCCAATACGGTACTTTGTATGAATTGATTCCAAATGCTCCCCGTCCATCAACCGATCCATCAAAACCAYCCTCCACCACTCAGGAAGATTGAGTTAKCGGTTCCTTGAAAACCCAGTTAAATTCACAGTTGACCGACATGGAAAATCATTCAATCACTGCCCTCGATACTGGATCGACTTCACTCTCATCTAACTCCCCCCTGACTCAAATATTTGAGGTAAATGCAGTTCAATCTATTTCTCCACAACAATCAGGGGGAAAKAACAAAACTAAGAATAAACCCAAGAAAAACACTAATCAAACCGAAAATGAAAAAACAAAAACACAACCACCTGCTACTAAGAAACAACTATTACACATCAAAATTCCTCACTTCGATAATGCCACATTATCATTGTCGCAAGTGTCACATGTTTTTCACAAGTGTCATAAATGTCACATTTTCATTATGCGTATGTTGCATTGCGAACGACACCATGGAAACACTTGATACATCCTCTATAACATGTTGGAAGGAGAAACCACATCATTTAACAAACTAAAAAAAGTGTTTTTCCTTGAGAATTGGTCATCTTGACGATTTTTTGGAAAAATCATCGCTCCCCTACTCATATGCAGGGAGCGCTAGCGTCTCTTTCGATCTAGTAGGGAGCATTGCGGTGCTTTGTTTCCCATTTTGAAGGAGTGTCGATTGGCTGAGAAAATCATGGGAATAAATCCCCCTTTTCTCTAAAGACAACTAAAGATGATTCGAGTTGGTTTGGATCAAATTTAAGCTTTAGGATGCATCTAAGGGAGATGCCACAACTAATGGATTCATATCCTCAACTTATCCCAAATATAACCAAGGTGGTTGACCCTCTAAAAGCCTATAAAGGGAGGAATTCTCATGGTGAACAGGAGGAAAATAATCAACAAAAGTATTCTCATTCTGATTGTGGATATTTTGAGCAAGGGGTTGGATGAGGAGGACTTGGAGAGGTTGTTGCAACTGCATCTACAGATTGTAAGTGTATTTTTAATGTTCTCATTAATATATGCTTG
>JASDQU010278253.1:2682-14871 GCA_032191745.1 Picea mariana | reverse complement strand
GGGATGAGTTGGGGAGTGTGGGAATAACAGTTGTTGATGATGATTTGGTGAGCTTGGCTCTCCTAATACTTCCCAAGAGTTGGCACAGTTATCAAGACTCTGTCAATGGAAGAGAAAAATTGCCAGATTGGGAACGACTATGGTAGGATTTGGTGTAGGAGGAGTTTAGGTGGAACACCAGAGATGGCTCTTCATCAAAGCATGATGATGAAGAGGATTTTTCTTTGGCTGCCAAGGCAAGGAAAGGGAAGGGAAATAAATTCCATTCAAAATTCGAGTCTAAAGGCAAGAAGCTGGATTTGTCCAAAGTGAAGTGTTTTTACTGTCACGAACATGGGCATCTCGCTACTAACTGTCCGCAGAAGAAGAAGAACAAGAAGGCTGCTGGAGTTGCAGTTGGTGAGGCCCTTGCCTCACAATTTGAACTTGACTTCTCCTTGATCGCATGCATGGCGTCAAGTGCATTGGGATTGGTGTGGTATTTGGATAGTGGCGCTTCCTTCCACATGACGGGAGATGATGAGATTTTCAGTGACTTAGAGGAGAGAGATCTCAAAATTCTTATAGAGATGGGCGATGATGGACGATACAGTGCGACTGGAATTGGTACCATTACCTTTTAGAGGGAGTCAGGTAAACCATTTCAATTGAAATATGTTATGCATGTTCCAGGTCTGAAGAAAAACTTGGTCTCAGTCGCAATGTTGGAGGACAGAGGCTATGATGTTGTTTTCAGTGATGGAAAATTCTTTCTGCGACATAAAAAAACGGTTCAAGTCAAGAAGATAGGGATTCGAGTTAAGAATCTCTACAAGCTGGAGGTAGATGGCTACGTTGCCATGATGCGCAAGGAAAAAAACATTGTGAGCCGAGATGAGGGCAAATTATGGCACATGCAATTGGGCCATCTTCATCATGGAGCCTTGAAAATCATACAACAAATACCTATTGGAATTCCAATGGGAACACTTGCTCAGTTAGATCAGTGCAAGGGTTGCACCATGGGGAAGTATGTAAATTCCACCTTTCATGAAAAGGAGAACCGTGCTTCGGTGATCCTGGAGAGAATTCACATAGACGTGTGTGGACCATTCTCAATTTCTTCAACAACAAAACATAACTATTATGTTATTTTTGTTGATGAATTTTCTCATAAATGATGGATCTTCTTCATGTAGAAGAAGGATCAAACATTCTCAAACTTCTGTGAGTTTAAAGCATTGGTGGAGAAAGAGTCGGGGAAGCAAGTGAAGGCTCTGAGGAGTGATAATGGTGGAGAATACATCTCTAACAAATTCAAATACTTCTAGAGCAAAGAAGGAATTCAAAGAGAAATCATAATGCCTCATAACCCACATCAAAATGGGGTTGCGGAGAGGAAGAACAGAACGATCGTGGGTGCAACACGAGCGATGTTGCATGATCATGGCCTACCAATGCATTTGTGGGAAGAAGCATGCAACACTGTGGTTTATGTGAAAAACCGTTGTCCTCATAGAGTACTTGGCATGAGTACACCTGCAGAAGCTTTCACTGGTAAGAAACCTGATGTTTCTCATTTTAAGATTTTTGACTCATCTGTTTATGTGCATGTGACCAAGAACGCCAGGAAGAAGCTGGAGCCGACTGCTGAAGTTAGGATATTTGTGGGGTACACAGAAACACCCCATAATTATCGTGTGTATTTTCCTAACAGTAAGATGATTGTTATGCAACAGGATATAAAATTCGATGAGGGAAAATCCATGCGGTTGTCGCTTGAGAGGGAGATAGACTTGCATGCAGAGGAGGAACTGTTGGTTCCCAAACATGAGTCTCAAGATGTGGATCAACCACATGAGGAGGTTCATGGAGTGGAGGAAGACACTCATGCAGAGCCATCCATCAGAAATGGCAGAAAGCGTACCACAGAAGCTGACATATTGAGACTAGATGCTGCACAGAATGTAGGAGCTCCTACTTCATAGCGCAGACAGAGACAGTCTCCTGATGGATTTACTGGATACATGGCTATCATGAGAAAATGTATTGTGACTGAACCATCTTCCTTTCAGGAAGCAGTGCAGGATCCCACTTGGGTTGATGCAATGGTGGAGGAGTATGACTCCATTGTCAAAAACAGTGCATGGGAAATTGTCCCAAGACCAGTCGACAAATCAATGGTAGGTTCGAGATGGATCTACAAGGTAAAGCAAGCTGCTGATGGGAGTGTGGAGAAATACAGGGCCAAATTTGTGGCCTGGGGCTTCTCACAGATCAAGGGGATAGATTGTGATGATACCTTTGCATCTGTCGCAAGGTACTCTTCCATAAGATCCATCTTTGCACTCTCAGTGCAGATGGGATGGCGCATTCATCAGATGGATGTAAAAATTGTGTTTCTCAATGGGATCATTGAGGAAGAGGTGTACATAGAGCAACCTGAAGGATTTGAGATCTTCAATAGTGAGTTGCATGTGTGCCGACTCAAGAGAGCGTTGTATGGGCTGAAGCAAGCAACTCGTGCTTGGTACACTCGGATAGACAACTATTTCACCGAGCTGGTATTCACCAAAAGTGAAGCGAATGCAAACCTATACCAAATTGTGGTGGAGGGTAAGATTTTAATTATTGTTCTTTATGTTGATGATTTAATACTGACTAGTGATGAGCAGCTGATACACTCATGCAAGGAGGACCATGCAAAGGAGTTCGAGATGAAGAATATGGGCCTCCTTCATTATTTCCTTGGATTGGAAATATGGCAGCGAGATGGTGAACTTTTTGTGTCTCAAGGAAAGTATGCAAGGGAGATACTGGGTAATTTTCACATGGAGGGCTGCAAACCCATGGATACTCCTCTTCTAGGAAACTAGAAGAAAGAGGATGCTACTTCTGAAGAGGTAGTGGATGCTACTATTTATCGATAGTTAGTGGGTTCGCTAATGTATCTAGTGAACACGAGACTGAACATTTTCTATGCGGCTAACCAGATGAGTCAAGCGATGGTTAAGCCTACCAAGCTCTTTTGGAAGGTGGGTAAGCATGTCCTGAGATACCTGAGGGGCACATCTGAGTATGTCTTATGGTACAGACAGACGAATGAGCTGAAGTTGCATGGCTTCAAGGATGCAGATTGGCCAGGCAGCCCAACGGACAGAAAGAGCACATCAAGGGGGATCTTTAGTATCGGATCTACAACTGTTTCTTGGTACAACAGGAAACAGAGATCCGTGGCACTCAGTTCAGTGGAAGCGGAATACATGGTAGCGAGTCAAGTTGCATGTGAGGCTATCTGGATGAGAAAGATCTTGGTTGGTTTGTTTGGTTCTCATTTAGATCCGACAATGATTCATTGTGATAATCAGAGTTGCATTAAACTCTCAATTAATCCCGTGTTTCATGATAGATCTAAGCATATAGATATCTGGTATCATCATATCAGAGATTGTGTGCAGCGGAATATCATGTTGCTTCAGTACATTCCTACGAAAGATCAGGATGCAGACATTTTGACGAAGGCGCTCACCAGGAGCAAATTCGAATACCATAGAGACAGGATCGGGGTGAAGGATAATCCCTTTCTTGTTGAGAGGGAGTGTTTAAAATTCAACAAGAAATGTGTGTCTAATTTACTTTTCCCTTAAATAAATTGGACAATGAATATTAATCTATTATCTCATAATCACTTGAAATAGTTAACTGAAGTGGAAAATCAGTTAGCTATAGGAAATTCGAGTTCAAAGGTTGATTGGTGGGACATGCAAGTCGAATTAGTTGTAACTGAGTGATTCGAAGTTGTAACAGAGTTATATGTGTAGTTATGTGAGTTGTAAAGTAGTTTAACTCAATTAAGTGAGTTAAGCGCAGTTGTGCTAGTTGTAACTGAACTTACACTAGTGAGAGATCAGTGAATTAATTATTAATTAATTCACAATCAGTGATCTCACATGCAACTGAAGATTTACCACTGTTAACTACATGCATGTCAGATCCAGTGGAGACCCAATTGAGATAACAAGTGAAGGGGACAATTTGACTATCAATTGTGACTTTAGTGGGTGCACTCATGCAACCACACACACATTGGATGTTCCCATGAGGAATGCGTAGCCGAGGAATTCATTCATTGCAGGGATTTCCATTAGTAGGGATTGCACAGAGGAGGTAGGTTGTCTGGAAGAAGTAAATTGGCACATGAGTTTGTCAATTTTTGTATGACAGTGTGAGACGATTGTATATTGTACTGAGAGCTCTTGGATTAGAGTTTTGTATGAGATTGTTTCATGATTCATGATATATACATAATATATGATAGTGGGTTTTTAGCTTTATTCTTTATTGGTAAAACATCTATGTTATGTGTGATTGGTAAAATTTGAGAATAAACTTTATGTGTCAAATCTAAGTAAAAACATAGAAAAATTAACTTATATATCAAAAAATTCTCAAAATACTTAAATAAATACAAAATATTACAAATCAATAATGAAAAATACTTAAATAAATACAAAAGTATTACAAATCAATAATGAAAAGGTTAAATTTCAATCTACCCCTTACATAGATTAATTTTTTCCCTTCATCTTACAAATATGATTACTAAACACAGGGTTCTAACCTCTATCCAATTCTATCTTTGTCAACCTAAAGTGTTTGGCATTATCACAATTTGAAATGACAAAAGCGAAAATATTCCCAAAGAAAATGGTGAGCATGACAAAAGCCAAGATATTTTCTCATGTTATGTACGAAGGATCCACAACGTGTTTGACGAAGTGGCACCGCTAATGAGTTCTGAATACAGCTACTTTATGTCCCACTCATCCTTTCAGTCTCACTCATCCTTTCAGTCCCACTGAAAAGTCATCGTGCCTTCCAGTCAATGAAAGATCTGAGTGCAAGGCCTTCGGAGTGCTAAACGCGTGGTACATCTGTCCATCTCTATCTCTGCCTGTCCATCTCTATCTCAAGTCTAAATTTGAAATGACAAAAGCAGAGATTTTTTCTCATTTAACAATGAAAAAGTGGAACGTATACTTCACACAATCGACACGAAAGTGTGATGGCCGACAACACTTTTATCTTTTATCTCTTTTTTCAACAAAAGAAAAGGTAGAATATTTCCACATCGATTGTTGTGTTTGACATGACAAAAAGCAAAAGTATTTCTTCATCCACAAAAAAAAAAATGGGAAACCCTGTTTCACATCATCGATGATAAACACACAGCGTTTGAAATGATAACACAGTCGAGTCAAAGTCCACTAAGAAATCAAAGTCCTTAAAGTAAACTCAAGTGGAGTAATGTATGTACAAGTCGAGTATGTATATATAACACAGTTTTTAAGATTCGTAAAATTGTGGAGTAATTTCCAATTTTCTTATAATTTTGAATATATGCATCAATGTTTACAACCGATTTTATTTATTTATTTATTAAATGATGTTATTAATTCAATTATATATATAATTAACATTCACCAATTCACAAAGATCATTAGACGTTTACACCTGCCTCAAAGTTATATTAATAAAAAGATAATTTAATATTAATATATATATATATATATATATATATATATTGGACGTTTACACATGTCTCACAGTTATATTAATAAAAAAGTAATTTAATATTGAAATTAAAAATAAAAAATAAAAATAAAATATATTTAAAAAACATATGTAAATTATATTATTAAAAATTTATGAAAGTTATAAATTTATTAAGGTTACAAGGTTTTAAGGATTTTGTTTTCCCCAAAAATATAAAAAACACATTTATTTTTTAAGTGAAGTATTGTATCTATTCAGTATTATAATTAAGAACACATAAATATGGTATTTTTTTAATGAAAACAAAAAAAAATAAATTTTGATAATGAGAAGGAAGAAAGATTTTGTCCGGGATTAGAAAAAGTGTGTTTTCCTTAGATTATTTAGAAAGTAGACATCAACAATGGTATAATATTCAGGATTATAATAAAAAAACTATAAATATGGTATTTTTTAATGAAAATAAAAAAATGAATTTTAATAATGAGAAGTGAGGTCTTTAGATTATTTAGAAAGAAGAGAACAACAAAGGTATTTGTTCTAACAATAAGGGAAACATGGACATTAAATTGTCCATTCAATTATCAATTCCAAAACCCAAAACCAACTCCAACTATATTTAAATGTAATTATTTTTTTAAACAAAAATGAAATGGAACAAGCAAGTTCTAATTCACCAATTTAAATTTAGAGCTAATGTTTAAATGAAGTTGACATAATTCTAGGTTTTAATAGGATGGAAGAATTGGGTGCTTTCACTTTGAATTTAAAACAAAAATATTTAACATTCTCCTATAATAGAAAGACAATACAATTATAGGATTTAGAGTAAAATCATCCACATAAATTTCTCCATAACTAGATATAGATAATATGAAAAATGTATCAAACATAATTATAAATATTTGGAAGGAAAAATAAAAAATTTAAACAAAATTCTTGTTAACAAAGATAAAGAAATTATTCAAGCTCAATTGAAATTAGACAGCAAAGATATAGATGTATACGCAGGGAATGTTTTTATTCTGTGGGTCGGAAAACTGCGTCCACCTATTCTCTTTCTGCTGAGTAGAGTTATGGTGTTATTTATTTGCGTTGTTTCTTCTGTTTGGTTCACTTTCCAGTGTGGGTTTGTTTTCTTGTCATCTGCTATGGGGACTGGGGGGGATTGAAGTTGAGAAGAAGAAGGTTGAAAGATACATATGGGGATTGGTACCCAGTTTCGCGCTTGTAGTTTTCCTATTTTTTTTTTTTTTTCTACTTTTATTTTTTTCCCCTCCTTTTCTTTGTTTTCATACAAACTGAAAGTATCTAGCAAATAGATTCAAAATCACAGTTTAAGAGATGAAAGAAGTAATAGATGTTGAGTCGTATGAAATAGATACACATTCCATTATACATGACAACATTGACGTGGTTTTGCATAGCAATGGCCTTTTTAGATTGGATGCATTCTCGTATACTGTTGGGGATTGCCTTTTCGATACATTCCAGGTTCTACTGCATTTCCGGTATTCGTCGATCGAGATGCGCAATGGATTGATAGATTTTTTCTTGAGTTGTTTTAAAAATGGCGATGTTGAGGCTTTGGAGTCCTATGAATACGAATTGGAATCTGATTTTGTTCGGCAGTTGCATGGAATACATGATGTCGCTATGTATTTTTCAAAGATGTGGTTGTTTGCATCTCCAGTTCTGCCTGCACATGAGAGGGGACTTTGGGGAGATACATATTGTATACGGTGGTTGTCTAACTGGCTCAATATATCAGTTGGAATATGGTCATTGACAAGAAAAACAATATATCTACTATTCAACAACACTGCATCTAATAATCCATATTGCATCTTGTTCCATGATGCCAATGTCGTCAATGGTCATTATGAACCACTACTGTACAGAAAAATGTCCATATGCAATGTTGAAGGGCCTCATATTTACTTTTCCTTCATTTGCAAAGACCTTGAATTGCAATGGAAACGGATTTTGCATCACATGGATTGCCATGGTTTACAGCTGGCAACAAATGTTCTGTCTAGCTCTAGAGATAGTATGTTCAACGCAATTTGTTGTTTGGTGGCAGGGGAGTTCAATGTGTAGTCGCTGCGGATTTACACTATACAATCCTTTTGCAATGCAATTATAGGTGGCAACCAACATGATTTTAAGTGCTTGCATCAACACCTTTGCCCATATCTCCTAGAAAATATGCCAGTAGTTGGAAGTTGGCAGGAATACCTTGTGAACATGGCGCTTCCATATGAAAAAGGGAATGTGGAGGGTTGTAGATTCTATTTGCAATGGTTGTTTATGATATTTAGAGTAAATATCCAGGCCTGGTCGGCCTTGCTAGATGGCACTGTCCATTCCTAGTTTACTGATTCAAATTACGATCAAACAATTGACATCCTCTCGTTGAAAACAGATACAACACATATCCATTATGAACCTTTGCTTGGACATATCGGTGGTTCAGGGTTTAATGTCCATGCCACCCAAACGACATCGAATCTGCATACGCGTCGAATTCTTTTTAGTGAGAATGAGACTCCTCCTGGTTGCGATATGTCCATACATGGCTTGAACAAAAAAACCATGCGTGAAATTCATCACAGTTGTGATGAGGCCATACAGGGATTAAACAAAAAACGTAGAGTAAGTTATCACAACTTGAAAAAATCTATGCGTCAAATTCGTCCCAATTGTGATAAGGACATACTAGCCTTAAACAAAAAACGTAGACTAGTTTATGAGAACCCGAGTCAGAGTGAAATTTATCCCATTTGCCATCAGCTCATTGTGCCCTTGGGAAAGAAACGTAGAGTAAGTTACCACAACTTGAGAAAGGTCATGCGCGAGAGAAAAAAATGCATTGCTACACTTCCTTTTAGAGATAAACTCACATATCACAATCTAAAGAAATTTGTTCATGCAAAACACAACATAAATAGGTATGGTCACATATCCCAGAATGGTCATGCAGCTGTGACATTTCGTGGTCTAGAAGCAACACCATGCAGTACTACCAATGAAAACTAAGAAACAGTTTCTACCCATACTTCCCTGTGAAAGAAAAATGCAAGACAGACCTACATGAAACAAATTAAAGACACTCCTTCCATTGCATGTGCAATTTGTGAACAATTGAATTTTTCAAAAAAACACTAAGTCTTTCATGCCTGATTTGCAAGTAGAATACCTCCGCTTGACAGCACACGAGAAACCATTTTCCAGTGGAAAAATTTGTCTTCCATGCAAACGGTCGCGTGAAAATGGAAATCTGCCATAATTTGCAACCCTTGACCAAATAAGATGTAATACACCACTACCAGATGTAAGTGCACTTATGGAACTTGAGGAGAGACTTGTGTCTTTGTGAATTGCATTTGATCAAATCAGACCTTAGGGCTATAAACAACCCCAGATGGGCTTAACAGGATCAATTAATAATGTACATGTTCAACTAGATGTTGTGTTGGCATATCTACAGACAGAGCATTGGCAAGAACAATAATGGTATGGGTTCAGGCAAGAACAACACAGGCAAAACGTGATTGTCATTGATGGCAAGAACAACAATGGTATGTTACATGCAGAACAACAGGGTTATTGTTGGGAGTGCGCTTTTCATTTGATGGCAAACAGGCTTGGAAGCCATCATAAGTCCAGACAGGAGGAGTGCGCAGATGAAGGATAGATCTCAGGCGTTAGATCTGAGTGCGGGGACCGACCGTCGTTCGATCCAGAAGAGCCTGCACGATCTTTAAAGTGCAAAGTGAAGCGGGTTCACAAAATCCTGAAAACAAGAGGACCGTCCATCATCGGGCAGGACACGTGGCTAAAGTTTGGCATTTCGCTGACTGAAAGGTCAAAGGCACGAGGTGCTATATCCTTCCAACTCGCGAAATGCGAAATGATTTGAGCCATCGGATCGAGGAGAAATCTGGACCATCAATCCAAGAAGGACACGTGGCAAAAGATCATATTTTTGTTGACTGGAAAGTCAAAGGAACGAGGTGCCCTAACCTCTCGAACTCGCAATATGCAAAATTGCAAAATAATCTTAGTCGTTGGATCAAGGATGAATCTGGGCTATTAGATCCAGGAGGTAGTTCTTGACAGACCAGGTTAGAAAAGATAGGTGGCAACCTATGTCAGTAAGGACACGGCACAATAATGCAAGGAAAAGTGTCAGGGTGATTTGACGTTTCAAGTACGTGAATATTTCAAATCTGAGTGACACGTAGCAACCACTCGGGTCACGACACATCATCGAGTGACGTCATTCCGAGAGTTTAGTTTCGGGATTTTTAGTATCAACACTCCCCCAAAATCCCAAAAGCTGAAGTTCCGGAGCAGTGGATAGTTGTCTGATCACCACGGAATGTGGACCGTTGATCTGAAGAGCGAAGTGCTCAAATGACTAGCCAGTGGTCATACCTTGTGGTCACATCGTCGAGAGTTGGAGAGAAGAGCTAGAGAAGCCAAGCTCCATTTCAGGGTTTGCAATATGAGGAGTCAAGGAGACTCATGGGAGAAACCCCAAAAAGAGAAATCGCAACGCGCCCCTCTTGGTTGGCCCTTGGTCACAGCTCGTGGTCACATCATCGAGAGTTGGAGAGCAGATCTAGAGAATCCAAGCTCCATTTCGAAGTTTACAACATGGAGAGTCGAGATAACTCTTCACAGAATCCTCGAAACACAAATTGCGAAATGCATTTTCGGACTTGGCCCCTGGTCACCGTCGGTGGTCATGTTGGAAGAAGGAGCTAGAGTAGCCAAGCTCCATTTTGGGGTTCGCAACATGAGGAGTCAAGGAGACTCACGGGAGAAAACCCGAAATGCGAAATCGTGAAATGCCTTTTTTATTAGACATATGGTCACAACCAAGGTCACACTGTCGAAGATTTAAGGGAGGAGCTAGCATGCAACTAAGCTCCATTTCAGATATCGTGACTTGGAGAGTCAAGATGCCTCATTCCCAGATTCCCGAAACGTGAGTTGCAAAAGCACCTTATGAATAGGCATTTGGTCACTGCTAGAGGTCACCTGAAAGGAAGGGGCTTAGCCAGAAGAGCTAGTGCCCACTGTGCAATTTTTACATAGAAAGGGAAAGGCACCAAGAGCATGAGCGCCCGGAGGATCTTTGGGCAACTACCAGATAATTTAAGGAGTTGTAGGGTGACTGTCAGAGGAGCCGAAGAGTCTCGGTGTAACTGTTAGAGACCACTGATGGTGTCTGCCAAAGAATTCGAAGAGTCTTCAGGGTGATCACCAGAGAAGACGAAGAGTCTCGAGGCAACTACTAGTGGAGTGTAGACTCATCATAGAGTCAACTCACAGATGGAAAAGGGTCAAAGACTGTTACATCCAGTGAAGCCAAAGGATCTTAGGATAAGGGCCAGTGATGATGATTGTAGTGAAGAGTATGTAGTGGGATAGCGCATGCAGCATGCACAAGGTGCATAGAGACTATAAAAATGTAGAACAAAGAAGAGATCGAGGTGCGATTATGAATGATTTATGCAGGTAGAAGCATGAAGTCTAGAGAGGAAAAAGTGTAGTAGAAGCAAGGTATAGTGATGTATATCTGAGACAGTAAAAGAAGGTTGAGGGGCACTTGCAGAGTTAGAGAAGAAGATCAGAAAGCTCTAGAAGATGCAATCAGAGAGACATTGATACAGGCAGAGCAATTTAGTGTAGCAGAATGGTGAAGTGACTGGTAAGTATTTGAATAAACATTATCTCATTGTAATAGAATACAAGAAGAAATGATTTATATCTCAAGGGTGGAAGGGAGGTTCTAGGGAGGACTGTTGTCCTCTGAGTGTCAAGTGGGTGCTTGAACACAGGGATTTGTAGCTTCCATCTGGTTGCAGCCAAAGAAACCAGGGTGGCAGGGTGGTGCTAGGGAAAACATTGGTTCTTTGTTATACATGTTGGTTCCTTTGTGACTGGAAGTTGGTGCTTCCATCCAGTTGGTGCTGGAACAGTGAGGAAGTTGGTGCTTCCATCCAGTTGGTGTTGGAACAGTGAGGGAGTTGGTGCTTCCTTCTAGTGGGTGCTAGAGAAACCAGAGAGTTGGTGCTCTCGGTAAGTTGCAGCTTGCAAAACAGAGGTTGTAGCCTCAAGAGGAGTTGGAGCTCCCAAGAATGATAATGTACAAAATATAAATATTAATTATCATATAAAGAAGAAGAGGTTTTTACTCTTTATGGGTTTCCTCAGGAAATATCTGTCTCTATGTATTTAATGTGTGTGATTGATGCTGAATGATTTAATGCTTACTTCCTTGCATTATTGTGATTGTCATTGAGTGCTCTGTAAAGAGTTTAAAATAAGCCCTATTGTTTAAGCATAGGAACAACTGATTCACCCCCCCCCCCCTCTCTATTGTTCAACAATTGGTATCAGAGCCAACCCCTTTTATCTAAGGGTAGATCCTAGAGCTTAAACATGTCAAGCCATGAAGGAACTTCAACCAATAAGGCCCCTCTATTCAATGGAACAAAATTTTCCTTCTGGAAAGTTAGAATGAGAACCTACATAATGGCTTTAGGTGCAGATGTCTGGGATGTGGTAGAGACTGGTTATGTAAAGCCAGTTGTACTAGCTAATAAGGATGACAAGCTAGAATTCAGCTTTAACGCTAAG
>JASDQU010278251.1:0-14837 GCA_032191745.1 Picea mariana | reverse complement strand
ATAAATAAATAAAAATGGTGGGCAGAGGCCCACCTCCAAGTTTCAAAGTTGTAACTTCCATGGGATCTGAATCCCCTTTTTGGTCGAGTAGGATCACTAATTGCGTTAGTATATAGCACAATTCTGTACAATTTTTGGTCTGCAATGCCTTCATAAAGCCATCTTCATATATTGGTCCATATCTCCAAGTTCGATGAGATAAATTTTGAGCCAGCTGTGTACACCCATACTCCTTCATGATTTTATTCAACGCTTCCAGATCAGATCTACACCTACCATACCGTAACCATTCTAGCAAATTATTGTATTTTATATTAGATACCATTTTAAAAGAAAAATATAGAATAACAAAATAAATATATAAATAAATAAAAATAGAAATTCCGACCTACCGGATTCAATCCGACGACCGGAAGAGGGAAAGACAAACTATTTCTCTTACAAATTCCTCTCTACCAACAAAACCAATGTCCTCCAACAAGATTCGAACCTTCGACTTGTTCAGCAAAAGTTCCTGTCACACAATGCATAGCTATGCTTCTAGCTAACCAGTACTGGGATGTGAATTACTAAGGAGAAGTAAACTAATTATATATGTAATGATTCCATTTTGTATTTTTACTTGGCGGTGAGGTATTGATGCAGAACTTCCTCAAACATTAAGAGCGCACATGCTCATATTCAATCTAGGATCTCTCTCATACTCTAGATATCAATTCTCGCATATTCATTTCCTTCACAATGAAAAGGTAGAACGACAACTCTACACCAAGAATCACCCGGAAAACTACAAACCAAAGGAATAAACAAGGGAAAATACTCGATGTTGGCCCACTCTATTTTTCCAAAATTCACCCAGACCATGCACCAAGCCATGGGGAGGAGACGCAGGAACCAAAGGCCACAAACAACACATGTGCGGAGTACCACAAGTCAAAAAATAGGTCATCGAAGAAAAGCGCAAGTGCCAAGCCTGATATCACTCCACAACTCATCCCACAGAACCAAGCCCGCAGACCAAAGCCCAAGCCAAGATCAATGGAGGAGCCTGTAAGGGACAATACAGTGCACCACACATATGCAATTGTATGGGAGGAGCTCGCATTAAAGCCCAACTGCTGACCAAAGCACCAAAGCCAAGCACCAAGTTGCAAAAGAGGAACCCGTAATGCACGGTCAAAAAAAATATATAGTTACCAGCACCAGCGCCAGTGCCAGCCCATGCAACCTGCAACACCACTCACCAAAGTTGATGCCCAGGTCAAACGCTAAGCCACCGAGGAAAGGGGAGTACATATGCACACGGCGCATCAATGCGACCTGCAACCACCAGCATTAAGCACCCGAAACCTAGTATCCAAGCACCTGCAATCAACACAACGCAGGTTAGCATCATAGAACACACATTTGTTTTTTAGCTAAAAGAAAAACCAACACCAGCGCCAGTTTCAAACACACACGGCGCCATAAGGAAGGTATACAGCCATACCAACGCACAAATAATTTACCAATGCAACAATATATAAACCATCACTTAGAGTTAAGCGTCGAGCCACCGAGGGAGGATCCTCCAACCATCACCATAGCTCCGTCGTAGTTGCAGAGTAGGAGAGGCCCATGGCGCATTCACATAGTGAGATAGGCGGCAGGTTGATTAGGGTTAGGGGATAGAGACCCGTGCATTTAGGGTTAGGGAGGTGAATCGATGGTAGGGTTGGGGGCACATGGGCCTCATGTGAGGACCCACGATGCCCGTTTCAAATTTAAATTTCTTTTTTTTATTTGTTTTAATTTTTTTTGTAATAATTTTTAATTTGTTTTATTTTTTTGTTAGTTAAAAAAATAATAATAATTAATTAAAATTAATTTATTATTTATCATTGCTTTAATTATTTAAAGATTTAAATTATATGATATATGTTTAAGTTAAAGGTTTAAATTAAGTTAATAATATATGTTTAAGTTAAAGGTTTAAATTAATTTAATAATATATGTTTAAGTTAAGGGTTTTAAGTTAATTTAAATTAATTTTAAATAATTAAGTTAATTTTAAGTTAATATGTTTAAGTTAAAGGTTTAAATTTATTTTAAATTAAAGGTTTAAGTTATTATATATGTTTTAAATTAAATATTTAAATATATGGTATTAAAGATTAAAGTTTTAATTAAAACTAACGTGATTAACTTAATAAGAAAAATTAAAAGTATTACACCCGAGGCCCAATCTCCAAGTCCACGAGCTAAGAACCAAATCCCAGTKCCCAAGACAAAGCGTTAAGGAACCATGGAGGAGCCCACAAGGGAGACTATTCAGTGCACTACGCATCAAGCATCGAAGGATAGCCTTAGGCTCATTTCATCAACATTAGGTTGTAAATCACCTTGATTAGTTTTAAACGCAAAGTATAAGGACTTAGACCAAGATAAGCGGGAGGGGGCTTCATGTGCACTAGGCAGGAAAGTTAGAGAAATTGACGAGTATGGTGCAAAGCTAGCATAGCTACCAGGTGAGAGAGTCAGTAGTTTTCTTAGGCAGTGACACCGAGCTTAGACGCTTAACCCTAACCTAGCCACTTCCCCTAAAGAGAGTAACATCTGTTTACAGACAAGTAAAAAAAACCTTACGCCTAACCCTGTTTTCTAGTTTAAGTTGCGCAAATGTCAAATGTCCTTGAACTCACCCTGAAAACTTTGGTTGATGCAGGTTGAATCATACAGGATGGTTAGGACTCAAGGAAATCAAGGAAGAGGGGCATCATCACAGGGACCACCAACGCCGCCACCACCATCGCCTGAACTAGCTCTCATACTGCGCTCTTTGGAGGCCATAAATGAGACTTTAAAGGGGTGTCGACCAATAAGGATCGAAGTGGAGTCCCCACCATATGGAACGGGTAATCCAGAAGCGTTGAGGGATTTAGGGGGAGAACCTCCACATGAATACATCACTAGAGAACCGCAGAAGATCAAACTTCTAGAGTTTGCCAGGGGTCGTGCCAGTGAACGTGCCGAGGCATGGTTCGAAGGCATGACAAGGTGTTTTTCCTTAAGGGACTATGCGTCCACTTCAAAGGTGAATATAGCAATTTTTCAGTTGAGAGACAGTGCCTTGAATTGGTGGGTCAACCTGGAAAAGAAACTGCATCTTACCTTGGACACTGTATCTTGGGAACGTTTCGAGGAGAGGTTCCGAAGGAAATATCTGCCAGCTTACTATGAGGAACAACAGGTAGGAGTGTTTCATGCTCTAGTATAGGGAAACAGAACCGTAGAAGAATATGATATTAGGTTTATGGAATTGGTCAAATATGTTTCATATATGGATAATGACCAACGACAGGTAGAATGCTTTGTCTATGGGTTAAACCTTAAGATAAGGGCAATGGTGCAGATGTGGAAACCGTCTTCAGTAGTGGAAGTTGTGGAAAATGCGCGTTATGCAGAGGAACTCATGAACTTAACCGGAGGTATGAGACCGACCTTTCCGCATCATCTTGGATTTGTGGGGAAGGCCCCTAGGACATTTCCTAGGGGAGGGATGTTGTGAGGGAAATCCCCTTATGGACTAGCAAATAGGGTTAGCTTATGCATGCAGATATGACCGAAATAAAACTACTTTCTACCTTCGTCCCCAAACTTAATCCCTACTTATTTTTAGTAAAACATGGTTAGACCAACATACCTTGTTCCAGGTGTTTGATGTCGATCCATTTTTACGCTTGATCCCTTGTTAGCAGTCCTCCTTCCAAAGCTGACCTGTATACAAAACAAGTGACAAACTACGCATGCATTCTACCTACAGACTAATAGGTTAGAGATTCAAATATGTATTTGACAAAATATGAAAACTCATGAATTGGGATGGGAAAAGTATTTCTTTATTACTTTGAATGAGTCAACTTACAAAAGTCGAGACCGACCACTACTCCACGAACCTGATCCTGGGCTCTTCTCCAAATGTCCTCCAACTTCTTTGCTCTGTATTTCTCCTTGCACACTGATGGCTAAAGGGTTGGCATAATAGGAATATAAAATTGAGTAGAGTTTCTTTACTATATTCTTTCTCCTCCAAATGGTACCCCTACCCCTTCTTTTATAGGCTAGAAGGAGCTAGGTATTTGGGAAAACCCTTGGCCATGCATGGCCAGAAGGTTCAGTTAACTCACCCAAAACTATGTGTTCCATCAACAACTTTCCTTTTTTCATGCTTTTGTAGGTACATGCGGGCTATTTTAGGTCAGCCAGCGTGTACACGCATGCAGTAATGGAGTAGGGCACGTGGGCCCTTATAAAAGAGGTTTCTAAGAGAGTTTGTTCAATAGTGGCTTGGCAAAGAAGGGATATGAGATGGCTTGATGCCAGGTAAGTGTGTCTGGTGCAATTTAGGGTTATAACAGATGCCCCCTAATGTGTGAGGTCAGAAGAGCATCTGATGGCTGAAATACAATACCAATCTTTTACTGATGTGTCGAACAAGTGAGCCCAAGGATCAGGAACTAGAGACGTCGTTTGCAAAACAAAAAATGGTCTCACTGAGGCGGGCATACCCATGCTTGGGATAAAACAAAATCATGGCTACCAATCAAATACACTGTAGATCCATGTCATATAACTACATAAAGAGTTGCCGTGAACAATACACAGTGGAGCTACATCTCAAAATCAAATATATGTATATATATATAGAGTATCCATATTCTAGAAGTTGATATGGCCTGATGGTTGGAGATGAGGTCTTCAACGCACTTCAAAATCTTCCAAAACTCGAGTAGGAGTGTAATATGAGTGTACGACTACACTACCCAGAGGTCTTCGACGGCTCCTCGGTCGTGGACTAGACAATCTTGATGATAAGACTGAAGGCTTCATTGATTTCGAGCAAGGACTTGATTGGAGATTCAGGATGGTCGGGTATGAGGGAAAGAGACAAATTGCAGAGAGGCCGAATCAGGCTTGGTAGAAACTTCCCTCTAACAACAGAATGACAAATGATGAGACTTAGGCAGCATGGCATTAATCATAAGTTTATGAAGCAGGAGGCAACACAAACTCTCCATATGTTTGGAAGAATAGCCAAATGGAGGAGGACACAACTCTATGTAGCGAAAACAGCTTCCTAAGGTCGTATTACATCCCATAGTTTGATGGACAAACGGAAAGATGTGCTTTATCCAAGGGCGACTCATTATGCTGTCAATAAAGAAAATACTTTTCCCTTCCTCTTTTTGGGGTATATTTGATTTTTTTTTTCTTTTTCAATAATTTTGGACAAAATAATAAAGGAATGTTATGTTACAATGGAGGAACGAGTGTTACAAACATACTAGTTCAAGGTGAAAGGACAATACTGATGTTTAGAATAATGATACTCAGGAAAAATCCTCCAGGGGACAAGGGTGTTAAGATGCAGAGGCAAAGTTCTACAAGGCTTGAGTATAAGGTATGCTTCAAATGCTTCAGTTGGGAGCAACATGGAGCCAGTATTTAGGCCAAAGACATAGGTATGCAAATGCGGTTAACAAAACACACAATGGTAACGTCCTTCGATGTAAGTTTAACGAGCCCAGAGAAGGTAATCTCAATGGTTTTTCATATTTAGAGAGTTTGAGAAAACGTAAAAGAAGACTCCATTGGGGTACCTTTTTCGAAGATAGTCTAGTCAGTTCGAAAAAGGGGTAAACTAGCACCAACTAGACATCTATTCAAAACCATTTTAACGAGTGTGATAAGGACAAGATCACTCAGCCATTTTTTCATTTTTAAGGAGTTTGAAAAAAGCTTAACTATGGACTCCGTCAGGAATGTTCTTCTGGACGAGTTTAATGAGTGTGAAAGAATAAGGTCACTCTGCGATCTTTTCAATTTTAGGGAGTCTAAAAAGAGCTTAACTATGGACTCTGAGGGGGTTCCTTTTTCGTAAGTTTAGTCCCTCAGGCCCGAAAAAGGGTTAAAATCATACCTGAGAGTACTCTTCTAGAGAACGGAAGTTCCTTAGAGTATACCTTTGTTCGTACAGTTGACTTTCCGAACCGAAAAAGGGTTAAACTACCGCCAGACATACATGACTTCAAATTTTAGTTTAACAAGTGTGAAAGGCCACAAGATCGCTTGACAATCTTTTCATGTTTAGAGGGTCTGAAAAGGTTTTAAAAGAAGACCCGTAGAGGTTACTTTTCTCAGTTAATCTAGACGAGATCGAAAAGCATAAATGCAGTCTCACCAGATGTTGCTTTCGGATCTCAAAGAGATCTTGAAAAACAAAGTTAGCTCATGATTGACACTTTGTGGGTCGATGTCGGGTATCTCCTCGAGGGAGAAGTATACTCCGATGACAACATTGTCTATGCCATCAGGGGTTCTGGAGATATTGATCGGTATGGTTTCAACAATGGTTTCCATATTACCCTCAGCATAAATAGCACAAGTAGCCAAAGGATGGATAGGATAAGACCTATCTCACGTCATGGTCATGGTGAATTCTCATGCTTTGATTTAGCTTAACTTTGGGAGGAAGTATGATCTATGATGAATAACTTCCTAGGGTTTGTCTGGACTATTCATTGCTTCAATTACTGCTTCATCTGAGGGAAAGACTAAGTCTAATGAATCGGTGCTAGCGAGAGAACCCTGAGCCCAAATAGGCTCTAGTAGAGGATCTAACTCTTGTGCAGGAGTCAAATCAAGCTTAGCTGAAGCTTGCTAGACTAAAGAGTACGCTACTTCAGCTGCGAACAAGGGTATGGACATGACCGGGTGCCCTGTCCCATCCATCGTGGTTGATGGGGAAGGAAGTATCCACAGATCATTGAAGTAAGTCGTGCGGAATGACGAAACTTGAAAAATCTCAACCCTATGGAAATTGGATATAAACTTGATATCACTTTAAGGGGGTGGGTAGTCAAAGGTACCCATCAAATATGGGCACAAACCCACCCCTACGTTAACCACGTCTGGTTGAGGATTATCAATCATTGGGACTGTGGATGCCCCCAGTGAAGGTTCAGGTATGGAGAAAGACAATTGATCGATGGTCACAATCCGACCCTTGTGTGGAAACAGCAAGACCCAGAAAAATGTAGCGACCATGGCTTCCATGGCATAAGTCCAACTCCTTCCTAACAAAAGGTTATAGTCAAGGGGAGCATCGATTACTTCTACCTCGACACACACGGTCTTCCCTCCTAACTGCACGGGGAAAGAGGGAATGATACCATGTGGTCGGAATGAATGATCGTCGAAAGCAGGGAGGAGAGTAGGTGATGGAGAAAAAATGGGCTAGCCAATGGCCTTCCAACATGATAACAACATAACGCATGTCGAGGCGCACTCATCAACCACCGTGCGAAAGATATTGCTTGTAAAATTTTTCGTGGGATGAGCCACTACTATCTAAAACGCTATGTGGTAAGGAAGACGAGGTTTTAAGTTGGTTGTATCCAGCATGATTTTACCTGGATTACAAGTCTCGGTAGATCCTAAAGCAGTTAACAAAGCATTCCTCTGGGAAGGGAAACTTTGGAGGACCTCCAAAGGAAACATCACACAAGGGGTTTGTGATAAATCTTCCACCACAAAATAGTTCTTGGTGGCCCTTGCGTTAGGGTTGTGAGAAGCTCTCTTGAATGCACCTTTTGGGATGTGTGTCATTGTTTTGCCCAACGTCTTCTCAATATGTAGAGGAAGAGATGGGAGTTAGACTTCTTTTCCCTTCTCAGAAGTTCTTGGTTGACTATAGTCATGCGCTCTAGTTGATAGAAAAGCATCAACCTTCACCATATATACATTCATGGATGTGGGGTTGTTCGAAGATGGAAGGGGTCCTTGATTACCCCCTTCTATGCTTGTAGAGGCTTGAGTTAGATTTTTCCCATGTTGAAATGGATTGGTTAACCCGACAGGCTGTTGCTGTGTCACAAACTTTTGGGCCTCTGCAAGCCGAGGACATAAGTGGGTTGGGTGGTATTCTGCACATAGGTTTCATGGATACCTCACCTTTCGCTTTTCAGTTTTTCCCTCACCAACATTATCGGTGGGTTTCTTATCCCTCTTACCCTTCTTTCGTTGTTTTTTCTTTCCTTCAGGCTATTGGGTGGCCTTTGGGTTAGTTGATTGCATAATGTGTACATCCAGTGTTTTGGTAGGGGGAGCAGCCAAAGTAATATTTTGGTTGGCCGTTGTGTGTTGTATAGACAACTGTTGCAACTGATTTGTTAGTTGTTCAGTGGGATTTGTTTGTGCGGAACCAACAATACCATTGGCATGTGTTCTAGCTCTCTATCTGGTCTTATCTAGTATTGAGCATGGTGCCTCTGGAAAGATATCATATAGTAAACCAGACTGAGAATAGATTACCTCAAGTTGTTGAGCTCTCATGATGGCGTCTTCTTCAGAAAATACTCCTGATGTTGCAACGTCTTTGGATAACTATGGGACCAAAGACTTAAGGAACCACTCAAGAAGGAATTCTGGTGGGACTAATACCTTAATTAAACTCTTCCTAAGTTGCCATTCTCGAATGTGATCAGAGATATGGTCCGCTTTTGTTTTTTTGAAATTGGCTATCAAATCTGTACCAGGGTCGTATCTCACCGGTAATTGGAAATGGTTTAGGAATACCATAGCCAATTCGCCAAAGGAAGAGTATCTTGAGCGATCGAGCTTAATGTACCATTTTGTGGCACTCCCAATGAGAGTGCATTGAAACAATCACAATTGTATGGAGTCATCTTTCAATGAGTTAGATGAGCACCAAAGGTGAAAGGTAGTCACATGATCACCTAGATCTTCGTTAGTCTTAGCCTCAAACTTTGGTATGTCCGAAGGCAACTTCGTCATCATAGGAGGCCAACGCAGATCATGATAGATAAGGTCATTCAACAACCATGTCAAGTCTGGAAAATTCAAGGTTGCCAGGAAAGGTAGTTTGGGTTGTTGGTGATAACCAGAGAAAAAGGGGCCTAGAGTTTGAATGGCACCAGGTTGCCAGGAAAATTTCGGCTACTGGCTTGGGTTCTGGTAAAAACCATGGCCATGACTAGCATACAGATTTTGCATGTGAGGAGACATCGTCGGCTGATTCCAAAAATAGGACATAGATGGGTGGGCATGCATGACATTCATAGGACTTTGGGAAGGGTTGCCCCATGTCGGTCCTGGAGGGATAGGCATGGTGTGTTGTCTAGGGTTCCATTGATTGTGAGAAGAATTTCCCCAGACCGGCATTCCTGAAGAGGGAATGGATCCCTGCCAAGAATTCCAAGGCCTTGATGCGGAAGAAATTTTTGGGTGTGTCCTCCGTGTAGGAATAGTACCCTGCATAGGAATAGATTGTCCAAAACCAGGATTGCTCCTAGTCAGGAAAGTAGCTGAAGAGAAGGCGTTGTTACCAAATTCACCGAACAAAGAAAATAGTGTCAAACCTACCAGCATATTATGAGAAGGTGGTCCTTGACTTCCTACTCCAAATAAACTATGGTGTGTAGGTTGCCCGACGGATGGCTGATGCATGCCACCGAGCGAAGGGGACGAAGGAGGTATATGACCTCCTTTGTAAGGGAAAGAGTTAAAAAGAGTGGAAGTGCCCCCCATGTGGCCTTGCAAAGGAGTGTTAGAGCTCCCTGCCCCCAAACCTGAAGTTTGTGAAGTGGAGAAGGAAAGTACAGGACTTGTACTTGAAATAGGCATCCCGTATGAGAACGGATGACCTGTCACACTTGGTGTGAAAAGGGGTGTGGCCATAGCCAAAGACGGAATTGGACCATTGTGCAATGTAGAGGCAGTTGAGACCATGGTGGCTCGATATGGCGACGATAGGATAGGAGGTGGAAACACTCCTGTGGTGACAACCATAGTGCGAATTGATGAATTCCTAGAAGTAGTAACATCATTTGTTTCCATTATTGTGTGCGACACTGTCTGGCACTTGTAAGGATAAATTAGTACAATGAGGTGTGCCAAGAGATTAGTGGTTGGGGTTTCAACTGGGCCAAGAGATTTCACTCCAAGGTCCAAAACAGTCGATTTCTCTAGATGTTGGTTAGGCACAATTTCATGTGACCTGGTCGCTTCAAAAGACCCTTGTTGGTCTAGCTTTCACCTTAGTGGTGGTAGGGGTGGCTCCAGTGTAACCGAAGACAGGCCCAGAAGCCTTCGTGACTGGCGGAGCTCATGATCCTCCACTATGTGAGAGGATCAAAAGACACACTAGGGCGATCTATTCGTTCAAAAACAATCACACACTAAAAGTTCCTATAAGATAAGATAGGCAAACACTAACTAATTGAAAGAACAGTTACAACAACCAACACTAGAGCAACTTACCGGTGCAAGTGCAACTTGAACACAGAAGCACCCTCCGGGTATACACTGCAACGAGTGGCTTGATGTCTGTCCTAGGTATCGCGGTATACCCCCGCAGTCACCTGTGTAATTCCCTAAAAAGATGGGCAACTAGGTTGCTAGCGCGCGAACAGTCACCAGGCGGGTACAGTCGAAAGTCGGGTAGACCACAATGAGCAGGGTATCGAGCCTGAAACCTGTCAAGGGTATTGAGAGAAAGTGGTCCAGAAGACAACTGAGGACCTCGAATGAATTCGATACCCATGAAGCTTCATGGAAAATTCAATCGACTGAATCCCAAAACAAGCCCTCTATATGTGTTCTCCACTATGATTGGTCCAGCTTTGGAGGGTTTATCTCCGCTACCTTTCTGCACACGACCTCATGTTTATCCCCTGTGTTAGAGGGGGGTCCCATATAACTTTCATGATACTAGACTTTGACACTCCCTAACTCAGACTCCAAAGTTTGATTTAAATGGCCTTGAAGAGTTTCCTCTCCTCTCCAACCTAATTCAAGGCCCTAATCCTGAACTAGTTGATTGAACCTATAAACATAAAAGTCTAATGAATTTTAGATTTAGCGTTAATTTTATGGCTTGTCTTATGTAAAAGGTTATGAAAGTGAAACTAGTGATGCTTTAAAGACAAAAAGTAAAAATGAAAAGAAAACTAGAAACAAAAACCTTTACTTTATGCAAATTCTAGACAACTTTTCAAATTTGAAAAAAAATTCTAAGATCTTTGAAAAGAAAACTCAAAAATAATTTCACTCGACTACGAGCTACTTATGATCTAAGTAAACTGCAAAGATCTTATGAAAGAAAAGACTTTTCCCTGGTTACTTAATGCAAAACAACACTTTTCAACCAAACAATGAAATAAAGTATTTTTGTTTTTTATTTGAATGCTTATAAAGAAAAAAGGAAAAATATCAAAACAAGTCAAAAAACCAAGAAAACTAATTTTGGCCTAAACACAGATCGCAAAGAATCACCTCAAAAAATCACAAACTAGCAACTTATCAAAGAACTCTCACACTTGTCTAAAAACCCTATAAAAGAAAAAAATTCAGGCAAATTTCTAAATGAAAAAAGAAAGCTATGGTTGAGATCAAACCTAAGCTACTGACTATTATGAAAGAGATTCTAGATCTTGAGAGGGATAAATCCTGTTAAGCGAGAATATGACTGCCTTTCCCTCCACAAAAACTATCCTCCACAAGCACACTGCTGACATCTCAACAACAAGCATGTGCACGCGAGCTATTCAGAGTTAGAGGGCATGTACACACACGTTGTACTTATGCAGGCCGCATGGACATCTAAAACTATGGAAAAAATCAAAAGAAAGCAATCCAAACCTGGCAGAGACCACTAATACTGAGAACCTGGATCTCTTGAGGGCTCAGACACTTTCTTTAACAAAAAAGGAAAGAAAAAAATGCAAGGAAAACTAAAAGTAAAACCAACCAATCTAAAAATACACCTAAGCTATAGACTGAAATCAACCAAGACTTAAAAATATTTCCAGAAAACCCCTGAGAATGATTGATTCTGATAGGGAAGAGGATGACTACCTCAAAAAATTCTCTGGAAGACTACACACTACTGTTACTTCCTCAGCTAGCGTGTACACGCTGGCTGTAAGAGAGTAGGGTGCGGGTACATGCATGCATACCTTATACAAGCCGCGTGTACCTCTGTGAGTCTCGATAAAAAAAATATACAGTCATGCAAAGAATCAAAGATGATTGGTATGGAAGACTAGAATCTTTGTTTAACTTAGACTGTGTAGAAAATTTAAAAACTGGAAAGAAAACCAATTTTTAAGACTACCCAAAAAATACTCCAAATAACCCTAGAGACTTCCCCAGTACGGTTGTCAATTTAGTTGTGAGGAAAATCCCCTTACAGACTAGCAAATAGGGTTATCTTATGCATGCAGATATGACCGAAATAAAACTACTTTCTACCTTCATCCCCAAACTTAATCCCTACTTCTTTTCAGTAAAACATGGTTAGACCAACATACCTTGTTCCAGGCGTTCGATGTTGATCCCTTTTTACACTTTATCCCTTGTTAGCAGTCCTCCCTCCAAAGCTGAACTGTATACAAAACAAGTGACAAACTACTCATGCATTCTTCCAGAGAGAAATCCACTATTTAGGTCATATCATTTCCGATGAAGGAATCTCTGTGGACCCAGAAAAGGTAAAGGCCATTATGGAATGGAAGTGCCGAAAAATTCCCATGAGGTGAGAAGCTTCATGGGCTAGCAGGTTATTATCAGAGATTTGTCGAAGGATTCTCTAAAATAGCGAAACCCATCACCACTTTGTAGTGCAAGGGGGTCAGGTATGAATGGACAGAAGAATGTGATAGTGCATTCATTGAGCTTAAGAGGTTACTAACTAGTGCATCAATTCTACGAGTGATGGATATGGAAAAGGACTTCACAGTCTGCACGGATGCCTCGAAGCAAGGGTTGAGGGTCGTGCTAATGCAGGATGGAGGAGTGATAGCTTATGCATCAAGGAAGTTGAAGAAACATGAAGAGATTTATGCTACTCATGATTTAGAGTTGGCAGTTGTAATGCTAGCTCTGAAACTTTGGAGGCACTATCTTGTGGGGTGAAACTTTGAGCTCAAAATGGACCATCAAAGTTTAAAATATCTCTTCACTCAAAGGGATATAAATTCCAGGAAAAGGCGATGGAGTGAGTTTATGAGTGAGTATGATTTTGGTATTTCATACATCAAGGGAAGGGAAAATGTGGTCGTAGATGCATTGATTAGGAGACCACATGTATTTTCCCTAGTACCCTTAAAAGTCAATCTGAGGGAACGTGTGTTGGTGCAACTCCAAGGAGACAGTTGGTATTTAGAGGTTACTTCAAGCCTCCAGAGTGGGAGGAAATTAGATTCAAAGTATGAAAGATATAGTCTGGAAGCAGACGGACTATTGAGATATCAAGGAAGGATGTACATCCCTAAATATGGGGATATTCGAAGCATCATAATGAAGGAAGCCCATAGAGAACTTTATTTTGCGCATTCGGGTGTGAAGAATATGTACGCAGACATGAGGAAGCTTTTCTTCTAGGTAGGCATGAAGCACAATGTATTCCATTTCATCTCCAAATGCTTAGAGTTTCAACAAGTGAAAGCTAACCACCATCACCCGGCAAGCCTCCTACAACCACATGATGTTCCTATGCCCAAGTGGGAAGTCATCTCTATGTATTTTTTCGTGGGGTTGCCGCTCACATCTACTAGACACAATGCCATTCTTGTGATAGTTGATAAGTTAACCAAGAATGCTCATTTTATTCTGGTTAAAGACACTTATGATGTCACTGATGTGGCACGTGTGTTTGTAAGTGAGGTTATCCGTTTGCACGGGATACCTAAGAAGATCATTTCAGATAGGGACTCCAGATTCACTTCTAGGTTTTGGACAAGTTTGCAGTCAGCGTTGGGGACTCAGTTGAACTTAAGCACAACTTATCATCCCAAAACAGATGGGAAAATGGAGAGAGTAAATCAAGTCATGGAAGACATGCTTAGGATGTATGTCATGGATAATCAAACCCATTGGGAGAAGTACCTACGTTTGGTAGAGTTTGCCTACAATAACAATTTTCATAGCTCCATCGGAATGCCACCCTACGAAGCTTTGTATGGAAGGCCATGTAGAACACCACTGAGTTGGGATAGATTAGAAGACTGAGTAACAGTTGGGCTAGAATTGATTCAAGATATGGAGGAATAGGTGATTCAGATTAGGCAGAGACTAAAGAAAGCACAGGATAGGTAGAAACGTTATGCGGATGCACATAGGACCAACCAAAGTTATAAAGTGGGAGACCAGGTTTTCATTCGTATCAGGCCTAATAAGAGTACCATACGGTTCAGGAAGGGGATAAAGTTGTCACCTCGATTTATAGGACCATTCAGAATCCAAGAGAAAATTGGACCCGTTGCCTATCGTCTCATACTACCACCCCACTTGCATAAAATTCATAATGTTTTTCATGTATTTATTCTACGTCATTATGTTGCTGATGAATCACATAAGGTAAATTGGAAGGAATTGCAGGTATTGGACGCGGGAACTCTCATGGTAGAACTGTTACGCATATTGGACCGTAGATTCTGACAGCTCAGGAACTGTCTGGTAGACCAAGTTAAGGTCCAGTGGGACAAGTATAGTCTAGGATCTGCTACTTGGGAAGACGTCGAGACACTACGCCGAGATTATCCCTCACTTTTTTTTATCACCTCGAGAATATGTTTCTCGAAGGTTGGGTGTATGTAACACCACCTTTTGACTTAGACAGCCAGGATTACCTGAGGCCTACACACCTTTATTTTCTATTCACAAGTGAAACTATTAAATGATACACTTGAACTTTTAAGACATATGAATCTTTATGAATGTTTAAATGTATTTGGATAATGATGGATATGATGTGATATATTGTGAGAATGTAAATT
>JASDQU010278249.1:0-11024 GCA_032191745.1 Picea mariana | reverse complement strand
TTACAGGTTGTTTGGTATAGGTTGGTGCATGGTTGATGCACTTGTTTATGGTATAGGTTGATTATAGGTTGAGGTACAGGTTGATGCATGTTTCAGGTTATTGGTATGGGTTATTTGGTACAGGTTGATTGGTACATGTTTACAAAAATATATCTCACAATGATAGTGTGAAAGTGGTTCCATCATTCTACTTGTACTTTAGGGTAGTTGGACGGGGCAAGAACAGGTCATTGTAGCCATCTTCTGGTTGTAGCCGAAGAACATAGGGGGTTGTAGCCTCCTTCTGGTTGTAGCCAGATAATTGGGGAGTTGGATATTCCCTCAGGTTGTAGCTTGGGAAACTAGGGGGTTGGAGCCTCCTTCCAGTTGCAACTGGAAAACAAAGGAAGTTTGTGCTTCCAATGAATGTAATTATTCAATACATTTAAGAATAAATGTTCCGTGGTTTTCTCCTACTTTGGGTTTCTATGTAAAACACTGGTGTACTATGCATGTGTATGATTGCTCATTTTTTCATTGCTCATTATTGGATGATAATTCTACATTGATATAACACTTGGATTAATTGGTTTAAAAAGGATTACAATTGCTCTATTACTGATTCACCCCCCCTCTCAGTAATCCAATAGGCCTAACCAAGGGAACCCTCAAGATCCACCTGTCCCTATGACCAACCATCCTTATCCTCAGTTTTCACCGAACATCCCGCAACTTCTGCCAGGTTTTGTTCCACAACCTTTACCTCCTATTCCACAACAACAACTGCAACAATATCATAAACTTAGATGAGCTCATAAACAACAAGCCCTACAATTAAATGAGTTGGGTGAGATCAGGAAAGATGCCATCCAACAAACAATATTAGTCCAAAACTAGAGGAGCAAGTGGCATGACACGTTTATTAATAAGAAACACTTCCAACTTGGTGATTTGGATTTGTTGTTTGACTCCCAATTTATAACCTTCAAAGGAAAACTTACCACTCGGTGGTTGGGTCCTTATGATGTAGTCACCATGTATGAAAATGGGGCTATGAAAATCAAGACAATTGATGATGGACAATAAGAACCATGAACCCAAGATTCCCTAAAATAAACCTTCGCAAATTATGAAGGCCACTCCTTATCCAGAAAGATTATTAATCGAGAAACCTACCACTCGACTAGAATTTGACATCTTGAATGAATTGAAGAATATTTGTGTCAAGATTCCTTTTCTACAATCCATTAAGGATATTCCAATCTACAGTAAGGTGGTCTAAGAATTGTGTATTAAGAATCCAGGGAGGAAGCAGAAAGATCCTCCAATAGTGCATTTGATAGGAGACATTTCTGACTACATATCAGAGCAACCTAAGGTAGAAAAATATGGGAACCCAGGAAAGCCTGTAGTTACCATAAACATTAATGAGGTTTCCATTGGGAACACTCTCATAGACCTAGGGGAATTCATCAATGTTATTACCATTACTACCTTGGAGGAATTACAGTTAAAGCCTCTTCTTATACCTACCCCAACCATTATGGAATTAGCAGATAAGACTAGGGTTATACCTGAAGGAATTTTGGATGATATCATAGTTACTTTAGCCTCATGGGAGTACCCAGTAGACTTTCTTTTCATCCACTCAAAGGATCCTACCAAAGGCCCTCCCGTTATTTTGGGAAGACCTTGGTTAGCCACAACCAATGCATTTATTGGCTGTAGAGAGGGAGAAATGACCATCTCAAATGGACTCTCTATACAAAATCTCAACATATATCCAACAACCCAACTTATCATGGAGAGCCTATGGTGGCTTGAATGTCCATATGAGAAAGAGGACTGGGAATAACCTGTGTCTCCAAGTGATCATTCCTGGGCACTTTAGGATAACACAACATAAAATGTGCTAAAGGAGTTTATTTCTGTTATCATTTGTGTTGATTTTCCAAAATCGTTTCCCCAATTTGAGTACATGTTTGGGGAAGAATTTTAGGAAAAATTGGACCCATCGATTTTTTTTTCGACATCTTTCATATTTAAGATAGATGAGTCTGCGACATCTTATACCATGCCCTATGAGATTAGTCTAGGTAAATTTCTACATATAAATTACAGACTAGCTGCAGACCAACAAAAACAGTTAGTAAATGTCCTTAAAGAACAATCAGGGGCATTCACCCGGGAATACACTGACATGAAGGGTCTACACCCCGACACTTGTATACATCACATATATACCCAGGGATAAGAAACACCTATTAGGAAACCCCAGAGAAGGATGAACCCAACACTCAAAGATATAGTAAAAGAGGAGATCTAAAAGTTATTAAATGTCAGTTTTATTTATCCCATATCCAATAGTAAATGGGTATCCCCGCTTGTAGTGGTTCCAAATAAAGTGATCAGGAAACGGAGAATTTGTGTTGATTTCCAAGAGCTTAACAAGGCCACTCTGAAGGATTATTTTCCCATTCTTTTCATTGACCAAGTTTTGGATACCCTGTCTGGAAAGAAATATTTCTCCTTTTTAGATGGATATAGAGGGTACAATCAAATTATCATAGCACTTGAGGATCAGGACAAGACTACCTTTACTTGGCCTTGGGGCACCTATGCCTATAGGGTCTTACCATTTGGCTTGTGTAATGCTCCTGCCACATTTCAACGAGTAGTACTAGGGATATTTGCTGATCTTATTCATGATTGTGTGGAGGTATACATGGATGACTTCATAGTATATGGAAACACTTACCAGGAAGCCTTAGATAATTTATAAAAATTCCTTATCATATTCCAAGAAATGAACCTTTCTTTAAGTCACGAGAAATGTAAAATGTTTTTGACTAAAGGAGTGGTTCTAGGACATCACATTTCATCTGAAGGGATTAAATTCGATCCTACAAAGATTGAGTTCATCGTTAGACTTCCACCCCCCAAGACTCAGAAAGAGGTGAGAAGATTTCTTGGACATGCTGGATACTACCGACAGTTTATTGAAAATTTCACGAAGATTATTTCACCCATGTTTGGATTGTTAATAAAGGATGTTTATTTTCTTTGGATTGAGTAGTGTCAAACTTCCTTTGAAACCATGAAATCTATGTTGTCTGTGGCACCAGTTCTTAGGGGACCCAATTGGGATCTCCCATTTCACATATCCATTGATGCCTCTGACACTACAATAGGAGGGGTATTAGGGAAGAAAGAAGACCAACAGTACTATGCCATTTATTGTTTGAGCAAGAACTTGTCCCCTACCAAGTTAAACTATACAGTTATCGAGAAGGAATTCTTAGCAGTAGTTCATGCTATCAATAAGTTTCTCTACTATATCATAGGTTACGAAGTATTTTTACATATAGATCACTCTACCATCATATTTCTTATGAATAAACCCATAACTAATGGCGAAGTGACTAGGTGGCTCCTGTTATTGCAAGAGTTTAATATCACCATTCTTGACCGACCTGGAAAGGAGGATTTGGTAGCTGATTTTCTTTCACTCATAAAAAATGAGGATGATGATATTCTCGTTGATGATAGTTTCCCAGATGAACACCTTTTCTCCTTCTCTATAAATAGCCTGTGGTTTGTGGATATGGAAAACTATTTGGCTACTAGGAATTTACCATCTCATTTGTCACCTCATGAGAAGCATAGAATTATTACACAAAGTGCCAATTACTCTTGGGTTGGTCATGACCTTTTTCATACTAGTCTAGACTTGATCATTCATAGATGTGTTCGAGAAGACGAGATACCAGAAATACTACGAAGTTGTCATGATGGACCATGTGGTGGCCATTTTTCTGACAAACATATAACATATAAGGTGTTACATTCATGTTACTATTGACCTAGCATTTTCAAGGATGTTGCCAAGTATGTGAGGAGTTGCGATAGTTGTCAAAGGATAGGAAGACCCATGTCAGGTTAAGAAATTCTCTTGTGTGCCCAATTTATGATAGAAAATTTCGAGAAATGGGCTCTTGAATTTGTAGGACCAATTTCACCCATGTCTCGTAAGAAAAATTATATTTTGGTTTGTACAGATTATGTCACCAAGTAGATAGAGGCAAAATCCCTATTCAAGGCTACAAAAAAATTCGTTTTTGAATTCATTTATGAAGACATATTTACCTTCTTTGGTGTTCCTCATGAAAGTGTTACAAACCAAGGCACTCAATTAACTTCCAAGCTAATGAGAGAACTAACAAAGAAATATGGGATTAAGCATTGAAAGTCTTATCCATACCACCCACAAGCTAATGGTCAGGTAGAGTCCACAAACAAAGTTATGGAAGCTATATTAACCAAGACTGTTTAACTGCATCATCGGGATTGGGCTGATAGGCTTCCAGAGGCTTTGGGGGCATATCTTACCACCTAGAGAAACACCATTGGGCATACCCCTTATGAGCTAGTATATGGGAAACAAGTGCTTCTACCAATAGAATTCCAAGTAAGGACCTTTTGTATTGCCACAGAATTGGGATTAAACTTAGATGAGGCTTATAAACAACGAGACCTACAATTAAAAGAGTTGGATGAGATCAGGAAAGATGCCATCCAACAAACAATATTAGTCCAGAACTAGAGGAGCAAGTGGCATGAAAAGTTTATTAATAAGAAACACTTCCAACCTGGTGATTGGGATTTGTTGTTTGACTCGCAATTTAAAACCTTCAAAGGAAAACTTACCACTCAGTGGTTGGATCCTTATGATGTAGTCACCGTGTATGACAGTTGAGCTGTGAAAATCAAGACCATTGACGATGGAAAATAAGGACCAAGAAACCAAGGTTCCCCAAAATGAACTTTCACAAATTACGAATGCCCCTCCTTATCCAGAAAGATTAGTAATCGAGAAACCTACAACCCCGATTGGAATTTGACATATTGAATGAATTGAAGAATATTTGTGTCAAGATTCCTTTTTTACAATCCATTAAGGATATTATAATATACAATAAGGTGGTCAAAGAATTGTGTATTAAGAAGCCAGGGAGGAAGAAGAAAGATCCTCCAAAAGTACATTTGATAGCAGAACTTTCTGAGTACATATCAGAGAAACCTAAGGTAGAAAAATATGGGAACCCAGGAAACCTCGTAGTTATCATAAACATTAATGAGGTTTCCATTGGGAACACTCTCATAGACCTAGGGGCATCCATCAATGTTATGACCATTACTACCTTGGAGGAATTACAGTTAAAGCCTCTTCTTATACCTACCCCAACCATTATGGAATTCGCAGATAAGACTAGGGTTATACCTGAAGGAATTTTGGATGATATCATAGTTACTTTAGCCTCATGGGAGTACCAAGTAGACTTTCTTTTCATCCACTCAAAGAATCCTACCAAAGGCCCTACCGTTATTTTTTGAAGACCTTGGTTAGCCACAACCAATGCATTTAATGGCTGTAGAGAGGGAGAAATGACCATCTCAAATGGACTCTCTATACAAAAGCTCAACATATATCCAGCAACCCAACTTATCATGGAGAGTCTATGGTGGCTTGAATGTCCATACGAGAATGAGGACTGGGAAGAACCCGTGTTTCCAAGTGATCATTCCTGGGCACTTCAGGAGAACACAACATAAAATGTGCAAAACGAGTTTATTTCTGCTATCACTTATGTTGATTTTCCAAAATTGTTTCCCCAATTTGAGTACATGTTTGGGGAAGAATTTCAGGAACAATTGGACCCATCGATTTTTTTTTTGACATCTTTCATATTCGAGATAGATGAGTTTGCCACATCTTATATCATGCCCTATGAGATTAGTCCAGGTAAATTTCTACATATAAATTCCAGACTAGATGAAAACCAACAAAAACAATTAGTAAATGTCCTTAAAGAACAATCAGGGGCATTCACCTGGGAATACACTGACATGAAGGGTCTACATCCTAACACTTGTATTCATCACATATATATCCAGGGAGAAGAAACACCTATTAGGAAACCCCAGAGAAGGATGAACCCAACACTCAAAGATATAGTAAAAGAGGAGATCTAAAAGTTATTAAATGTCAGTTTTATTTATCCCATATCCAACAGTAAATGGAAATCCCCTCTTGTAGTGGTTCCAAATAAAGTGATCAGGAAATGGAGAATTTGTGTTGATTTCCGGGAGCTTAACAAGGCCACTCTGAAGAATTATTTTCCCATTCCTTTCATTGACCAAGTTTTGGATACTCTGTCTGGAAAGAAATATTTCTTCTTTTTAGATGGATATAGTGGGTACAATCAAATTATCATAGCACTTGAGGATCAGGACAAGACTACCTTTACTTGTCCTTGGGGCACCTATGCCTATAGGGTCTTACCATTTGGCTTGTGTAATGCTCTTGCCACATTTCAACGAGTAGTACTAGGGATATTTCCTAATCTTATTCATGATTGTGTGGAGGTATACATGAATGACTTCACAGTATATGGAAATACTTACCAGGAAGCCTTAGATAATTTATAAAAAGTCCTTATCATATTCCAAGAAATGAACCTTTCTTTAAGTCATGAGAAATGTAAAATTTTGTTGACTAAAGGAGTGGTTCTAGGACATCACATTTCATCTGAAGGGATTAAATTCAATCCTACAAATATTGAGGTCATCGTTAGACTTCCACCCCCCAAGACTCAGAAAGAGGTGAGAAGCTTTCTTGGAAATGCTGGATACTACCGGCAGTTTATTGAAAATTTCACAAACATTGTTTCACCCATGTTTGGATTGTTAATAAAGGATGTTGATTTTCTTTGGATTGAGTAGTGCCAAACTACCTTTGAAACCATGAAATCTATGTTGTCTGTGGCACCAGTTCTTAGGGGACCCAATTGGGATCTCCCATTTCACATATCCATTGATGCCTCTGACACTACAATAGGAGGGGTATTAGGGAAGAAAGAAGACCAACAATACTATGCCATTTATTTTTTGAGCAAGAAATTGTCCCCTGCCAAGTTAAACTATACAGTTATTGAGAAGGAATTCTTAGCAGTAGTTCATGCTATCAATAAGTTTCTCCACTACATCACAAGTTATGAAGTATTTTTACATATAGATCACTCTGCCATCATATTTCTTATGAATAAACCCATAACTAATGGCGAAGTGATTAGGTGGCTCCTGTTATTGCAAGAGTTTAATATCACCATTCTTGACCGACCTGGAAAGGAGGATTTGTTAGCTGATTTTCTTTCACTCATAAAAAATGAGGATGATGATATTTCCGTTGATGATAGTTTCCCATATGAACACCTTTTTTCCCTCTCTATAAATAGCCTGTGGTTTGCGGATATGGAAAACTATTTGGCTACTAGGAATTTACCATCTCATTTGTCATCTCATGAAAAGCATAGAATTATTACACAAAGTGCCAATTACTCTTGGGTTGGTCATGACCTTTTTCATACTGGTCCAGACTTGATCATTCATAGATGTGTTCGAGAAGATGAGATACCATAAATACTACGAAGTTGTCATGATGGACCATGTGGTGGCCATTTTTTTGACAAACATATAACATATAAGGTGTTACATTCATGTTACTATTGGCCTAGCATTTTCAAGGATGTTGCAAAGTATGTGAGGAGTTGTGATAGTTGTCAAACTATAGGAAGACCCATGTCAGGTGAAGAAATGCCCTTGCGTGCCCAATTTATGATAGAAAATTTCAAGAAATGGGCTCTTGACTTTGTAGGACCAATTTCACCCATGTCTCATAAGAAAAATTATATTTTGGTTTGTATATATTATGTCACCAAGTAGATAGAGGCAAAATCCCTATTCAGGGCTACAAAAAAATCCGTTTTCAAATTCATTTATGAAGACATCTTTACCCGCTTTGGTGTTCCTCATGAAAGTGTTACAAACCAAGGCACTCAATTCACTTCCAAACTGATGAGAGAACTAACAAAGAAATATGGGATTAAGCACTGAAAGTCTTATCCATACCACCCACAAGCTAATGGTTAGGTAGAGTCCACAAACAAAATTATGGAAGCTATATTAACCAAGACTGTTCAACTGCATCATTGGGATTGGGATGATAGGATTCCAGAGGCTTTGGGGGCATATCATACCACCTAGAGAAACACCATTGGGCATACCCCTTATGAGATAGTATATGGGAAACAAGTGCTTCTACCAATAGAATTCCAAGTAAGGACCTTCTGTATTGCCACAGAATTGGGATTAAACTTAGATGAGGCTCATAAACAACAATACCTACAATTAAATGAGTTGGATGAGATCAGGAAAGATGCCATCCAACAAACAATATTAGTCCAAAACTATAGGGGCAAGTGGCATGACAAGTTTATTAATAAGAAACACTTCCAACCTGGTGATAGGGATTTGTTGTTTGACTCCCAATTTAAAACATTCAAAGGAAAAATTACCACTCGGTGGTTGGGTCCTTATGATGTAGTCACCGTGTATGACAATGGGGCTGTGAAAATCAAGACAATTGACGATGGACAATAAGGACCAAGAACCCAAGATTCCCCAAAATGAACTTTCACAAATTACGAAGGCCCCTCCTTATCCAGAAAGATTAGTAATCGAGAAACCTACCACCCGACTGGAATTTGACATATTGAATGAATTGAAGAATATTTGTGTCAAGATTCCTTTTCTACAATCCATTAAGGATATTCCAATATACAATAAGGTGGTCAAAGAATTGTGTATTAAGAAGCCAGGGAGGAAGAAGAAACATCCTCCAACAATACATTTGATAGGAGAACTTTCTGAGTACATATCAGAGAAACCTAAGGTAGAAAAATATGGGAACCCAAGAAACCTCGTAGTTACCATAAACATTAATGAGGTTTCCATTGGGAACACTGTCATAGACCTAGGGGCATCCATAGATGTTATGACCATTACTACCTTGGAGGAATTACATTTAAAGCCTCTTCTTATACCTACCCCAATCAGTTTGGAATTAGCAGATAAGACTAGGGTTATACTTGAAGGAATTTTGGATGATATCATAGCTACATTAGCCTCATGGGAGTACCCAGTAGAATTTATTGTCATCCACTAAAAGGATCCTACCAAAGGCCATCCCGTGATTTTGGGAAGACCTTGGTTAGCCACAACCAATGCATTTATTGGCTGTAGAGAGGGAGAAATGACCATCTCAAATGGAATCTCTATACAAAAGCTCAACATATATCCACCAACCCAACTTATCATGGAGATCCTATGGTGGCTTGAATGTCCATACAAGAATGAGGACTAGGAAGAACCCGTGTTTCCAAGTGATTATTCCTGGGCACTTCATGAGAACACAACTGAAAATGTGCTAAACGAGTTTATTTCTGCTATCACGTGTGTTGATTTTCCAAAATCGTTTCCTCGATTTGAGTACATGTTTGGGGAAGAATTTTAGGAACAATTGGTCCCATCGATTTTTTTTTCGACATCTTTCATATTCAAGATAGATGAATCTACCACATATTATACCATGCCTTATAAGATTAGTCTAGGTAAATTTCTACATATAAATTCCAAACTAGATGCAGACCAACAAAAATAGTTAGTAAATGTCCTTAAAGAACAATCAAGGGCATTCACCTGGGAATACACTGACATGAAGGGTATACACCTTGACACTTGTATTCATCACATATATACCCAGGGGGAATAAACACCTATTAGGAAACCCCAGAGAAGGATGAACCCAACACTCAAATATGTAGTAAAAGAGGAGATCTAAAAGTTATTAATTGTCAGATTTATTTATCCCATATCCAACAGTAAATGGGTATCCCCTCTTGTAGTGGTTCCAAATAAAGTGACCGAGAAATGGAGAATTTGTGTTGATTTACTGGGAGCATAACAAGGCCACTCTGAAGGATTATTTTCCCATTCCTTTCATTGACCAAGTTTTGTATACCCTATCTAGAAAGAAATATTTCTCCTTTTTAGATGGATATATCGGGTACAATCAAATTATCATAGAACTTGAGGATCAGGACCAGACTACCTTTACTTGTCCTTGGGACACCTATGCTTATAGGGTCTTACCATTTGGCTTGTGTAATGCTCCTGCCACATTTCAATGAGTAGTACTAGGGATATTTTCTGATCTTATTCATGATTGTGTGGAGGTATACATGAATGACTTCATAGTATATGGAAATAATTACCAGGAAGCCTTAGATAATTTATAAAAATTCCTTATCATATTCCAAGAAATGAACCTTTCTTTAAGTCATGAGAAATGTAAAATGTTGTTGACTGAAGAAGTGGTTCTAGGACATCACATTTCATCTGAAGTGATTAAATTCGATCCTGCAAAGATTGAGGTCATCATTAGACTTCCACTCCCCAAGACTCAGAAAGAGGTGAGAAGCTTTCTTGGACATGCTGGATACTGCCGACAGTTTATTGAAAATTTCACGAAGATTGTTTCACCCATGTTTGGATTGTTAATAAAGGATGTTGATTTTCTTTGGACTGAGCAGTGTCAAACTGCCTTTGAAACCCTAAAATATAAGTTTTTGTGGCACCAGTTCAAATGTACATATGTAAATAATTTTGAATTTTGTTGATAGAAAATTATAGAGATTTATGTAGGTATTTATTTCACCAGAGTAGATAGTTTCAAGGAGATATAAAGAAATGATTTTTCTTCAAAATATTCCTATATTTGAACCTTGTTGTCTACTAAGCATAAATTGAATAATGAATTTCTGTAATTAGCCACATTTTTGCAAAGATTTCCATCCTTTTCTTTTTATCTCAAGGCATCTTTAATATCAGTTGCTCTTAAGCCTTCAACACTAGATATAAGGAAGTGATACTATAACCATCAAACTTAGAGGTTACTCGTACAGTTTTCCCAAGACCTGTTAAGCCCTAATATTGGCTCATTACCCCTTAATTGGGGCATATTATATTAGTAATGTTATTTTATTTATGTCGGCTTTAGGCCATTAGTTGTAATTATACCTCCTAGTCTCCTATATATACCAAGGAGACATTTTCATTTTGAATCATCTTGTACTTGAACATTTAAG
>JASDQU010278247.1:10414-25285 GCA_032191745.1 Picea mariana | reverse complement strand
ATTTCAGATAATAAGCCTCTTCGATGGGGCAACCTCCTTTTACCCCACTTAAAATGTTCAAGTACAAGATGATTCAAAATGAAAATGTCTCCTTGGTATATATAGGAGACTAGGAGGTATAATTACAAATAATGGCCTAAAGCCGACATAATTAAAATAACATTACTAATCTAAAATACAACTAATGGCCTAAATCCGACATAAATAAAATAGCATTACTAATCTAATATGCCCCAATTAAGGGGTAATGAGCCAACATTAGGGCTTAGCACTCCAACTTCTCTTTCTCTGACAGATAAATTTTCCAATACTTCAACAACGAGTAAGCAATTGTCCTGAATTATCTCTACCTTGGTGAGTAAACTTAGCTGGGCTACAGAAACCCTGCTCTGAATCTCCATCGCCTGGGACTAGAACATCCCGATATCTATAACTTTACTTTCAACAATTTCCACTCTAGCCTGTAGGTGTTCAATCAAGTTCTTTTGCTGGCCCGCTTGTATCTGACCGTCCTGAACCACCATCTCTACTTGTTCGAGCTTATTTTTGAGCCTCTCTATCTTCTTTTTATCGACCAACCTTTCTTGTTCTATTCCTACGCTCGCCTGATCCTTGGCATCCTTCTCTGCTGTGGCTAATCTATCTTCTAAGGTTTTGATGAGGCGATTTTTTCACTTCAGTTGATTTTTCAAAATCCTGACCGAAAATTGGTTTGCTATAGCATATGCCCCTAATGTCCCGGCAATTTCTATAGCAAACTCTTCTTTCTTATTGTCTTTCCCTTCGGTCAACACTTTTTACTTCTTGGCTGTTGATCTCCCTTCCTGATATAATTCCCTTTTTACCACAACCTTTCTCTTCTTATCGAAAAAGAACTCATTTGGAGGGATCTCTTCCATCCTTTTGGGTCTCAATTCTTCATTTAAAATCCACCCCGCGTCTATGTTTCCTTGATTTGACTGCAAGGGAGTAATGGAGGTGATGGGATCTCCAATTTGCTTAGCTGGTTGTCTTGGAGTAGTAACTGGAGTCTGGTTTTCTGGTGGCTCGGGAGTCTTTATCTCTGTTTTCAGACTCTTAGTTTGTTCTTCCCTGTCCTGGTGATTTTCTTGGCTGGGTGTCGCATCTTTGGAGCCTTCAGCTTCCTTTTGTTTCACCTCTGTTGTACTTGGATTCTGACCCCGCAATACTGCGGGAAGACAACTGCGTCGATGTTCTTTGAATTTTAGAACATCGGCACTCTCTTCGGGTGCTAGGGCTTGTATCCGAGTCAAAATCTCGGCATAAGATCGTGCACCTCGAAAAATGTCATCCGAGAGTGAATTCTCGTGTTCGAACCTTTTGAGTCCGCAACTGGCCAAGTGATTACTTATGACCCTTTTTAGCTAGTGCTTCTTGAATTCAATATGAACCAATTTTAGGTCTTCCAGGGTTGCTGCCTCAGCTTTAGCATGCCCAAAATCTAACAAAGAATATGAATTTAAATGAATAGGAAAAGGTGTCCATACCTTCTTTGAATATCCCTTAAGCTCCTTGCTTATGCCACCGATTACGGTTTGCCTAGCAACCTCATGACAATCCAACTTGTTGGGTATCAATAATGGTAATGCATGCAGGGGAATAGAAGCCTCAAAAACTATGAGATATGAGAACTCTGCTTCTACATACCAGTCGGCTATATTGCTCAGATTCATTGCTATACTATCCAAGATCCTGGGTGGAAAGTGGCTGAAAATAGTGACATGCAGTGGTACCATTACCCAATTAAAAATTTCATACACAAAATCTGTCGCTTTGTAGATGTGGATGGGCTCAGCCTCTGATGGAGTCCAACTCAAACTCATTAAGGGAAAGGGCGTTAGAAAACACACGGTGTCCATAATGTACGTGAACATAAAGCATGAAGCAATCTTTCCGCTCTCTCTCTGCACTCGATACTCTGTAACTCGATCGGTCAAGCTATTAGACAACATTTTAGCCCAGTTGAAGGAACAACCTTTGGCGTCTTGATGTATTAGAGGCACCCACTAAATAAACAAATGTGTGGTGTCCTCTCTCCCGTATAATCTACAGGTCATCATAGATACATATTTGAATTGTGGTTCCAAGGAAGCTATTGAATATATACCATTACTGTCTTCCCTAAACTTTGTAGGGTGTGAAACCCAATCTCTGATTAAAATAGACATAGTCTTGTCATATTTCACACATTCCTTCTGTTTGAAGCTCTCCAAGAATTCGACATCGTATGTAAGGTCCGACACAGTAGGCAACTTGTACATAGCCTGCAGTTGTTTAGGTCTGAAAGTCCTAATAGTGACTTTCTGTTCATTGATGATGGTTCTGGTTGGTATGTCCACATGGTCTAATGCCCACCAGACCAAATCATAGTAAGGGAGTAGTTGTGGCTTGGCCGCTACTTTATGCATTCCAGATCAGACGATGATCTTATATTTGGTGGTCAGGTCGTCTTTTTCATTGTCACTGGAATCATCAGAATAATCTACCAATTCGGACTGTAGAACATCAGAAAAAAACGACCAGGTCTTGATAGAGTTGACACTTCGAGGTGAAGTATCAACGATGTTGTCTGAACCTTGTCCTGAAACCTCAATGTTGGCTTTAGATGCTTTTCACGGGGCTATGGCAGGGGATCCGGCTTTAGCTCTTCTGCGATAAAAATATGTATACATACAGAAATTAGTTCGCTGAGAAAAGTTTGCTCTGCGTAATATAGAAATGAATTTGTGATAAAAAACAATAGCTCTATATATTCAACCATTTAAAACTTGGTACTTTTAAAGAACAAAATGGTCAAATCATGCTTAAATATAAATTTAGCAATAAAAACACAATCCTTACTCGTTGATATGCCTTGTTTCTAATTAATGCCATAAATTTTGGCAGTTAAAAATGTCAGTTGGCACAAGGAAAAATTAAGACTGCCTTGTAGGCTGTGCATGCATCAAATCACGAGAAATACTAGCTTAGCTCAATTAATTAGGTTTTATTGACGTTAATTAATCTTTCGGTATTCGCTACATCGGGATTTTTCACTTTAACCCTTCGAACCTCTAAGACCCGAGATTGCGATGATTATCTTTAGTTAATAAAAATGTAATTATGATTAGGTGCTTAATTATTTGCATGATTATTTATATCACAACTTTGCAACTCGGAGCTTCGAAGGTATAACTTATGGGAAGTTCGTATGCCGAGTCGCAAAATCGTGAGATCGCAACTTCGCAACTCGGAGCTTCGAAGGTATAGCTTCCGGGAAGTTCGTATGTCACGTTGTGAAATCACGAGATCACAATGATATGTTTTAATTAAAAAACCGGATTAAGTGTTTAATTAATTACATTTCTATCTTTATCGTGACTTCGTGACTCGGAGGTTTGACAATGTAGCTTTTAAAGGAAAATACGTCGAGTTGTGAAATTCCGACGGAGCTTAAACGCGGCTACGATTTTTACCTTTAACATTAACGCGGGTTACTAAAAACAAGAATCTCGTGGTTTCAAATATCAGGGTTGCAACAGTAAGACTTTTGGAGTTAGTAAACGCCGAGGCACGAAACCCTGATGATGCTTAACTATAGTTTACAAAAATTTTACTCTCGCTACTGACTTGGGTAAAACTTTAAAGTGATCTCGCCGTTTCACTCTTCGGGACTTGTGAACTATGTGATTTATAATATCCAACTCATGAAATCCTGAAGTAAAAAAGGGAAAATCATTTGAACGAAAGTAGAACTGGCCTTGAGAGTATGATAACCATCGTCGCTCGTGTGATGAGACTTCAGAGACTTTGGAACAAATGAAGGAAAATATGAAAACCATTTTTCGACTTCGATAATTAAGATATGAAATTCAAAACGGGCTAAAAAACAAAGGTGGCTCCAACATAAGGAATTACATGATTAAAGTTTAGGAAAAAAACATACCTCCACTTACCCAAGAAGTAGATGAACTATGCAATAGGAATGTAGCTGTTGTTGGATCATGAAAAATGTGATTTCTACTCATGGAATGTGAAGTGAAGGAATATGAACTATTGATTGGTTGTATGAATGGAAATATGAATTCTGAAAGTGGAATTGTGGAACTTTCATATGGCTGGAAAAATACTATTGCAACTGCTAATGGAGTCATGGAAAAGTGTATAGTCTTCACCCACTGCTAAACCTGATGGTACAATTCTATTCATGTGAATGAATGTGTCGATGTTGAGCATGAAAATAAGTCATTGGATTACCGGCCATTGATGGATGTTGTTAACCAATGCGAGGCAATCTCACCATTGATGTCAATGAGTGCCAAGGTACCTAAGCACATCTTGCGAAGTCCGAATGAATGAGATGATGTCGAGCCACTTGCAAGATCTAACAATCAAGGGACATTGAGGTATTCCTATGATTTTCAACGAGAGAACTTGCCATTAAGGCATGCAAGCCTCAAGGTACTCATAAGGACTCTATTCTCTATCCCAGATAAGGTGCTAAGGTCGATGGGGCAAGACTTGTTGAAAGGTGGGCCTTAAGGAATCCCACATCAGTCAACGCGAGTTATAAAAAATGATTGGTAGGACTATATATGAAAATATCTTTGTCGTAATAGGGTTTATGGAAAAGAAAGTAGGATAATGTAGTCATCTAAAGGGAACTGAATGGTTTTATCTACAAGGAAAAGATATGAACTGAAAATAGGGAAAATTGTATGCGACTTAGAAAGGTAAGCATGTGTGAAGTCGTGATGGATAAGGAATTGAAATGTGGACTTCAATACATGGAGGATGAATAATCTTGGAAGGAGAAGGGTAAGTGATCATGTCATTGCGTAACAGGTTTTCTGAAATATGTCTGTGTAGCGAGAAATGGCATGACATGTGTGATGAACAATTAAGCTCCTTCAAGCTTTTGATGAAATATGTTTCTCTAAAAAGTGTGTTTGATTCTTGAAATCACTTTTTCAGGCAATTTTAATCGTCTTCAAACCTGTAAAAGTTTAGCACTAATCCTGCAATAAATATTGTGAGATCATCGAAAAACATAGTGCAAAAAGGAGTGCTAGCAAACCAATATAAAAAATGAAATACATTATTTACCGATTGGTCGTGACGTATTTGTGACAATGGTCTTCGTGAATACCTGTTTAAGTGACTTCAAGGAAAACAATAAAAGCATAAGAAATGAAAGCATGAAGTAATATCATTTTCAGGAAGTTTTGGTGATCCATTTGCAAAATCACTTCAGCATGAAATTGATCATCTTTGAACCTGAAAAATGTTAGTACTAAACCTGTAACAAAATTGTGAGATCAATGATAAACAACAGGAACTAGTATGAATGTGAGCGAATCAAATTTCAAAAATAAAGTGCATTTTTACCTCTCGCCATTGTGTGCTAATTTTTTTTTCATCCATTGCTTGTTTGAAGTGATTCAAAACATGCCAAAGAAAATATTGTTTTGGGGAATTAGGAAATGTCCATTTGCAATTTGTTTTTATTTTTACAATGTTTTGATTTAAATTGTTTTAAAATTTTCTCTTTCTATGGTTTTTTATTTTTATCATTATTATATTTTTTTAAATAAAACAAAACAAATAAAAAACATTATTTTTATTATTATAATTTTTTATAATAAAACAAAACAAATAAAAGAAAATTATTTGATTTTGTTTTACTTTATTGTGTTTTAATTGTGATATATATATATATATATATATATATATATATAAACTAATTTAAGTTTCTTTCCTTTTTAGTCTCTTTAATTGTTTTTCCATTTAAAGCAAAATAGAGAAGCAATTAAAAATGCGCTTAACTCTACTTTAGACAAATTTGAATCGAAACCTACCAAGACTGCCAAATATGAATGCGAATAAAAAGAACTATCCATCCTAGTTGGAAAGGTAGAAAGATAACATACACCATATAATAAGCATAATTCTATCGCCATTGTTTACAAGGAGTAAGCAGGTTATGTAGAAAATGATGTGTAACTCGAATGAATATAGTGGTAGTAATTACAGAACCATCATAATCCATAATAAGTATAATGATTCCCTATTCAATTTATATAAATGCCACACTAAATGAAGGATTTAAATGCTACAACTACCATCATAATTACATTAAGTACATCAAATACAACACCAAGAAATATACCTTTGTTCGACCCCACATAATTCTTTCCTTCTTTATCCAAAATATCTATGTTTGCAAAATTCATGATTAGATTGCCAATACACTCATCTAGAATAAAATCGTGCACTAATTTGAACAGGAGAGCATGATTGATGTTATCAAAATAATCCACAACATCCAAATTACACATATTCAGGAAGAACGAACCCCATAGAAACAGGCTCATCACACAACATACCTGAAATTGACACATGAGATGAAGCTAGCAGGTGAAATGCAAATGGACTGAAAGAAGCTTCTCCAATGGGAAGAGATTGCTGAGAAGGTAATCCATTTACAGAGCTAACGGGAAAATGAAGATACCACTATGGTAGAGGAGTGTCATGCTCCCTACCATGCCCATTTCCACAAATATCATGTGTTTTCTCATTTGAACTTCTATTGGTAACAAATATCGAGCCTGTGTGCTCCATGGATCAATTGCATTATTATTGGAATTTCGAGAGTTTCTTAATGTTTGCATTGTAGAAAATATTGGACAACCAATGATAGAAATTCTAATGTGGACATCCATGTGTCTCTTAAGTTTCTCTCTCACTGAGGCCACAGTGTGTATACAAGAAACATTTCTTATTACTCCATCTTTAAAAGCACCAGTTCTAGGACTAAGGCTACCTTGATTGCTAGCATGGGAATTGTTAGCACTATGTAATTTTCCCAAGGTTGTGAAGGTAGTCACAAAGGAAACATCAAAACCTCTTTGAGTTATGGATCTAGCCCTCCAAGACTCAGAGAGGAATCTCTCTGTCAAATTTAGATTTGTTTGGAATATGATATTAGGCTAGTTATGCAGAACATGGGTTTGTTTATGGATTTTTGAATTGGTTTGGTTGAGACATAAAAAAGGACCATTGGGAAAAATGGAGTCAAATATTAAAGATGATTCGATTAATAAATAATAGAGACATATGTAACCAAGAAAGAAAGTCACATCAGTGGATTCTTATAATTTGTGAGATGAAGAGAGGAAAAGATCAGGGGTCATTTCAAATGCAGAGCAGAGCTTATCCAAATTCTGCATTCAATCTTCAGAAGAAAACATAAACATTGTTTTTAAGATAGATCAGGGTGTCTAAGACAAATCCTAAGCATACTCTTCTTATAAGCAATGAGAAAATAAAAATAATATGAGAAACAAGAGAATGACAATTTACATCAAGAAAAATTCACCACAAAAAAATGACACAAGAGTTTGGAAATAAAATGCCTTTGTATTCATCCATTACAGTCGCTTACCACCTTTGAGCATTTTTACAGTAGGTGATGACATTTCCATGCCATATTTCCATTCATGTCACCCCAAGTCGAACCCCTTTCTTTCTTAAAKTCATAGGCTTTAAATCCTTTACAAACAAGTTCAAAATCCTATAAAACTAGATCTTATATACTAAAAATAAAAMAAGATCAAAATAATATGATGTGTAGGATCTAGTCCTAATTTAAGGGTCAAAACCTTATSAACTAAGTCTTCAACAATCTTTGATCTCCTCAGTAGTCTTCATAGTCTTCATAAGATAGTAGAACACTTTCGAATTCCTTCTTTGACAGCTGAGCAATTTTGGCCAAAAATAGAAAAGCCACTTAGTCTTTTTGCCTTATCATCTGCCTCAAAAATTGGAAAGGGATGATGATATGTATCCCTTTAATTCTTATCTTTCCTTAAAAACTATTCCCACATGATCTGGAAAGAAAAATACTCGATCTGAGTAAAAAAGAGTATTCTTCTAGTTCCTATGCTTTCGGTGGCTTAGAAGTGTAAAATCGTGGGGGTAAGATGCCGCCAAAAGCGGAGCTTTCGACAGCTAACAACGCCTTTTGAAAACCCGTGCAAGATGCCGAAACCACAGGATTTTGAAAATCTTCATCAAAACTTCAAAATTGAAATTCTTTCGGTCTTTCAAACTTCAAGGTTAATCATTCAAGTTCTTTGTAGCCTCTGCTAAATTCTCCATGCCCAGATGAGCTGTAGGCTTTGCATCTTTGAGCCTTAGTTTCACCTTCAAACATCTAGCTACGTTCTGCAACTTCTTGTTTTCTTTAAGCAGCCTTTTGTTCTTCTTTTCCAATTTAACATGCATTTTAGCTAGTCTTTGAAAACAATCTCTTACCTCTGATGATGTCCTTGTGATGGTCTCATTTTGGGATTTGACCACATTTTCCAGTAACTTCAGCTCCATGACTTCTTCCTCAAGAGTTTTGATCTTCTTTGATGCTGACTTACTTTGTTTTCTTATTGATGCTTCAGGGACCTCCAGATCTTGAGCTTCAGGTGAGAAAGGTGCTTCTTCAATAGTTTGAAAATCAGAGGCTTCATGCTCAAAACTTTTAAATCCAAGTGTTTATTCTTCATGAGATTCTTTCTTAGGCATATCTTCTTCTATAAGCTCTACCTCCTCCTCTGAATTTGTATAAGGAAGATTCAAGACATTTTTACCAGAGGTACTAGTTTTCGCTTCTCTAGCTTGGCTAAAATCAAACATCTTTTTGGCTCTCTTGGACTTAGAAGAAGAGGTTGGATCCTCTGCAATTACTGGGGAAATGGCTCTTCTTTTTCTTTTACTACTCTGTGGTGTTGAAGATTTAGTGGATGAAGTTTTCTTTTTGTCCTTACACTGGGGTTCTGGTTCAAATTCACCCCAGAAAAGAAGATTCTACCAATTCTTATCCCTCCTTTGAAATTCTTCAAGAACTATGAGTTTGATAAGGATATGATGGAAAATCCTACCTTGCACCTTGCTAGGTTTGGCTTGGACTTGGTGTGTCATTTTTGTCAAACTTCTATGAAGGTAGAAGGGCAGATTCAAAGGACATCTACCTATGAAATGGTTCATTAGCTTGAAATGGTAGAACATTACTCTACCATATCTGCCTTCACATGTAATATATACCTAGATTGATTTGAGCAAGTGTTTCCATTTTTCCTCCAATTAGGATCTAAGGATATCTTTCTTCCAAATAATACATTTGTGTTCAAGCTTGAGATAAGACCTGAACTTGATGTCTTTAGTAATGGTTGTTTTAAACCATCTTTCAATAGTCCTAGGTATCTCTTTTGTTGCTGCAAAAATGGTTTCATCAACCTATAACTCAATTGTTCCCACTTTGACCTTGGCTCCATCAAAGGTTAAGGAAAAATCCTCAGCCACTCCTTGGTGAAAACCTTGTAGTTTTTCACAGTACTTGTAGCAACCAGCATCTCTAAACATCTCGAAAATCTCAGGGTGATATTCCAGATGTGTTATATCATTAAGCTCTTTCTTGAGTAGAGCCCCTCCCTTCTTCATCGACAAAACCAATGGTCAACACCTACAATACAATAAAATCGGGCTTGGGGAGACACAGTGGCACTGACAGAGGGAAAATTGAAGCTCGAGCAAAGGAAGAATGCATGATATGGGGAAAACATTTGAATGGCAATCTTTTAGAATAAACCCTTAATAAATAATGAAACTCAAATCCTTAATAAACCCTTAATAAATAATAAATAGATTAGGTAAAAACAAATTATGTGAGTTTATGGTGATCTTAGTTGGTAGCAGAGAACTCAGATCTACTAGATTAGGGTTTAATAGATCTCACCAAATAATCATATCAGACATACATCACTTGCCCAGATCGTATCATGATCCAATTCCAGTCAATTTCGGCAGCACTTGAGGTGATGATGGCATGTCTACTACCGATGGTTTGAGAGTCCAATGGGATAGGTTAACCCTTGTAAAAATTCTACACTTTCAGTAGCTTAGAGCGTCAGGCACATGTCGTCTTAGCTATCTAAAGTGACAACTTTCAGCAGCTTAGAATGCTTTGAAAAATGGCCCTTAGCTGCCAAAAATGAAATTTTGGAGATTTTTCTAATAAAAGTACAGACTCATCACTTCTTGAAAAGAAAAGTCTAAAACTCAAGTTAAAGACACTTAACTCAATAATAACAAAAAATCTTTCATCTAATGACCATCCTATCACCTAATGACAATAAATTGGAAAATTTATTTCAAGAGATAACAAGACCAACAAGCTAGGAACTTCATGATCAGACCCACAAACAATATATGAATCATTAGATCTTCTATTGTTACAGGACACTAACAGGAATGTCCATGCATCATTGGTTGATTTAAACCAAGTCCAAAGCATTGTGAAGGTCTTACAAAGGGAGTTGACACATTGCTCAAGTTAGTTGGACCAAATTCCGCTTCTGTAGAGTTTACCCTGCTAACATTGCGTGAAGATAAAACTGGATCCTGTTGGGTGGAAGAACTTAATGATCCAAGAAAAGAAGTTATGAGATAAGTTGCAAAAGAATCAAGGTGTGACTCATGGATTCTAGTAAGCTGTGAAAGAAAAGGCCTCCGTCTGAGCAGATCTTTTATCTTTGAGAGAAAATCATCTTGAACCAACTTAGACTTCTCTGACTGCCAGATCTAGAAAGTTATGAATGGTATAAAGATAAGCCATATATAAAGTACAAAGGAAAATCGAAAAATGAAGTGCAAGCCATGCCATGATTTGTGGAGATGGTGTAATGATTTTCATTTTAACAAGATCTAGTTCCTTGAACTGGTTTTTCTATGCTTGGAGTTGCAACACATGCACCCAACTATCCTATTTTTAGATGTGGTTGCGTTTGATAGATGACATACTAAATTTGTAAGATCATTTTTCTTTGCAGCCATTTGCTCAACCGTTGGTTGTTACTTTGCTTTGATTTTCCAAGGGGAGGAGCCCCGATTAATGGAATTAGGTGGGGCATGATGACGACGTGGATGAATTATGGGTTAGCATAATTTGACTAACCGAATCAGTTGGGGGGAGATACGAGCCACTCGACCAAAGGGTGAAAATACCCAAGAGTTTAGATCTGATCGAGCATGGCGCGAATGATATTAGTATTCAAGGCAATCCACTGTAGAGCATAATAGCCTCCCACATTAGGGGGTAGATGGAGAAAACCTTGTCTTCAACTAATCTACTCAGTTTTTCCAAATCACCATAAGATGATGTCATGTACACATAGTTCCTGACGCTCACCTCCTCATCTTCAATTCGTTTCACTATCCCATTTACTGCAGAGGAGGAGGAGGAATTTTGGTTCTCTTGAGCATACACATCCATAACAACTTCATTTATTTCATAGAATTTTGAATCTTAGCCCTGCATTCTGTTGGTCTCGAACAGGTATTTGTAGAATTCTAACGGGAAGATCCACATGAGGGCGCGTTTCTAGACGAAACCGAGAATAAAGAAAACGTTGTGGATTCTAAATTTTCTAATTCTGGTATACTTCCATGGCCAGTGAGTGACTAAGTCCCCCTTTGTATGGAATACCTCGGTCGTATATACCCTATATCCTTACTGCTACATCTAAAAAAAAGTCCACCAGTTGCAAGGGAAACATCCGACCATGCCCAAAGTCCAACTCCAGTAGTGACTTTCACAAGAGTTGATGTGATAACCAAACTGATGTAGGTGATTAGAAGGCTAATAATCATACACCAAAGGAAAGGAGCAAGTCTAAGAAGGGTGGTTTCAAATCTATCGATTTCTTGGAGGGGGCCGAGGACTTTAGGGTTTCTAATTTTTGCTTGTTCTATTGACGGTGTATGAAGTGACAAACTAATTGATTGCGTCAAATTTTTTTGTTTTGCAGGTTTTGGCGTGGGTGAAATATTCAATCCAGAAACAAAGGCCTTGCACAATATAATCAATCGCAAGCTTGTGATGCAGGAGCATCGCAAGAAGCAAGTGAGCGTGAAGGCAGAAGACAACTGGGATAAGCGACAACAAATTTTGCACATGTTGAAAGAGATTTTGAAAGTTTAAATGCACAGATATTTATTATAGTAGTTAAGAGGAAGCACACTTGCTATTGTAAGCAAATCTTGAGCAATTCGCTCTCATCTGTAGTAGGTAGAGGCATTTATGCATAATTAATGTAAGTAGGTAGGCTTGAATGCAGATTAGACAGTACAAAGCATAGGAGGGAAAACCGACTATAGACACCCTAATATTGTATCATTTGTAACATTATCATCCATTGTTAAGCAAAGAGAAGAAGTAGAGAGTTGTGTAGAGAAGAACCTGTTAGCAACATTTCTTGTACAAGGGGTGTTTTCCTAAAAGATAAGCCCCTTTGGGGGAAAAATGTGAAGAAGAGGGGTAAAAACCCACTTAGCCTAAGTTGGGGTGCAAATGTGCATTTGGATAATTGGTCGCGCATCTTTCAACGACCTGGATCAGGGCGCTCAGATCTGCAGTCAAGGTTAGATTCCAGATCTCCCTCACCATTTTTCCTTTAACAGGGGGAGGGGGCGTCCTGAATCGGGTGCACATCTCTCAAACGATAGAGATTGAACTGCCCAGATTGAGGACGCTCAAGCGATTCCGGACCCCCCTTGCCTTTCTGCCTTTAATAGGGGGTGGGAGGGGGTGGGGGGTTCCAGAATCGGGTGTCCATATCTCAAACGACCAATATTGAGGTGCCTAGATCAATGGTTCTCAGGCGATTTCGGCCCCCCTCTACCATTCTGCCTTTAATAAAGGAGGGGGGTCCGGAATGGTTTGGTATTGACATGGGGTGTTGGAACTGTTTTTACAGGCAGCGTAGACTTGTCATTGATGGAAAGTACAATAGTGATGATGGCTTAAGTACAACAGTGAAGTAGACATCAGAATCCTTTAAGGATTCGAGGAGAATAAGCTTAGGAGGAATAACGTTCTTATATGTGCAAGAAGCACAGGAAAGAGACCGAGAGCCATCGGATCTCACTCGAAAATCCCGACAGCTGTTGGATCAGGAGAAGCTGCGTAGATGTTAAGCGCAGGAGTTGGCGTGCAGAAGAAGTGATCTGAGCCATCAGATTGGAAGCAGATACCCGTTAGCCACATGATCTGCAGAAAGTGCACGGAGGTTAAGCCCTAGTGTGCAGAGGAGAAATCCCGGACAAGTCATCGGGATATTGGAAAGAGAATCCTAGCCGTCATATCGGACAGGAGCTACACAAGGTTTATCATTGGGAAAAGCCAAGGTGAAATTCCGACAAGATCTGGACCATCCATTCATATGGATGCGTGGCAACCAGGAGGCTTCATCGAAGATTCAGGGATCGAGACTTTGAAATGTCCAATTCACTTAACATTGAAAACCCCGAAATCGCGATATGCAATTTCGCGATTTGATCGCATTCGTTAAAGCAAGCAGAGATCGGGACCATCCACCTGTAGACAGGAGGCTTCATCAGAGTTTCAGGGATCGAGGTTTCAATATGCAGAGAATACAATGCAACAAAAATCTCGATTTTGCGATATGCGAAATCCCGACTGAATCTGCACTGTCAGATCAACATGAGATCTAGACCGTTGATCCAACTCACGATGGTATACCACGTCACCCAGGGACATGTGGCACAACCAGGGAATGACAGGTGTCAGGAAGATTTAACACTTCAGGCACATGCAAGTCACGAATCAGTGTGACACGTGGCAGGATCTAACACGTGTCAAACCACGTGTGACATCAGCAGAGGCATCGGCGATCGGGACTTTGTAATGCCAAAATCTCTTGACATCAAGAACTCCAAAATCATGAAATGCGATTTCACGATTTAATCACAGCCGTTGAATCCAGAATGAATCTGAACCGTAGATCCTAGCCTTGGTCGGAGTTTCGGGGATCGAGACTTTGATATGTCAAGAACACACTGCAACAGAAACTCCGAAATCGCGATATGCGATTTTGGGATGTAATCACAGCCGTTGGATAAGAATGAGATCTGGACCGTTGATCTCCGTCATCAGAGAATCGGGGATCGGGAATTCTATAGGCATGTGCACGATGACATCTAAAATGCCGACACCCCGATGAGAGGCTTGACCGAGGTCATGTGTTGACGGTCATATGGGCCGAGGCCTTTAGCCAGCAGGGATAGCGCATGGAAAGGGGCACATCAGCATCAGGGATCTAAAATTTGAAGCGACAAAGTTACTTGACCTCAGGAGTGCCGATTTTGCGAAATGCGAAATCGCGAAGTGAATCTAGACCGTCAGATCCAGAAATGATCAAGACCATTGATTTAAAAGGGCGCGCGTAGGTTTAATTCAAATTTTAAACAGGAGCCCGATTTCCTCCAAGCAATAAATATGGGACCCGATGAGCATTGAACGGGTCCTAGACCAATGGGCTTAAGAAGGGGTCGATGCTCTCGGCAGAGGTCTCGGTTGGAGGACGCGAAGGCCATTTTCTGACAGTAGGGATATCTACTAGTGTGTGAGGTCATTTGTGCAGGCAGCATGGAAGGTTTGAAGAAAGAGGAACCTCCTTGTGGCAGTCGAGCTGCAGATCTACATTGACAGAGAGATCTCGGCTATGGGTTCAGCAACCACGAGATCAGAGGAATCATCTCCAGGTTTATTGAGTTGTTTAATATGTGTCCTTTGGTAACTGCCTGACAGTCTGTAGATCTGTGTTTCCTCTTGAGATAATTTATGTTACTATCATAACCACTAGATGAAACTGCCTGATCCATTGTGAAAATTAATGAAACGTGGTTAGCAGTGAGTATGAGGGTTAAAGCCTTTAGTAGTAGCAATCTGCCAGTAGAAACTGGTGCTATCTTCAGGGGGTTGAAGCTCCCTTCCAGGAAAGGCTGGTAAACGAGAGAAGG
>JASDQU010278244.1:0-14871 GCA_032191745.1 Picea mariana | reverse complement strand
GGTGCATGGCTGATGCACTCATTTATGGTACAGGTTGATTACAGGTTGATACATGGTTCAAACTTATTGGTATAGGTTTATAGCAGTATATCTCACAGTGATAGTGTGACAGTGGTTCCATCATTCTACTTCTACTTCAGGGTGGCAGGACAGGGCAAGGACAGGTGGTTGTAGCCACCTTCCGGTTGTAGCCGGAGAACATAGGGGGTTGTAGCCTCCTTCTGGTTGTAGCTAGAGAATTGGGGAGTTGGAGCTTCCCTTAGGTTCTAGCCTGAGAAACTAGGGGGTTGGAGCCTCCTTCCAGTTGCAGCTGGAAAACAAAGGAAGTTGGTGCTTCCAATGAATGTAATTCTTCAAGACATATAAGAAAAAGCATTCTGTGGTTTTCTCCTGATTTGGGTTTCCACGTAAAAAAATGGTGTACTGTTCATGTGTGTGATTGTTTATTTATTACTGCTCATTTTTGGATAATAATTCTACATTGATATAACATTTGAAGAAAAAGGATTATAATTACGTTATTACTGATTCACCCCCCCTCTCAGTAATCCAACATACATTACTGCAATTAGATATAATCACCCAACAGATACATTACATCAATCAGACATAGCAATTCAAAAACAAAGAGGTGTAGATCAACATATCTGAATCCAATCTGTGGGAAGACAAAGGGAACAACCACGTTCCTCCCAACCGTAGAATAGGGCAACCAAAATCACTTGCCTGATTCACTCCCTAGCCTGACCATGAATCCATGAGGGTGAACATGGAAAAACTCCTCCTCCGTAACGTCCTTCAACTTCAGTCGATTCCTCTTGCCTCACACTTACTCAGTAGTGTTCATAACAACAATAAAATCAATAGTCTCTTTTCCCAACATACTTGGCAGCATCCTACCTCCTCTCATTTGTTATTTATCATTTGCCCAGGTCTTTTCCCTCCCTTGGGAATTTTTTCATATTTCTAAATCCCGGATTTTCAGGGGCTTCCAATGGACAAATCACTGATTTACCACTTGTAATAATCATCCCAGAGGTAGTTCCAACATGTTCCCCACTCATGGAGTCATGGTAAGCTAAATTTAACATGGTTGTTCCATTTGTCCTCCTACAATCAACATAAAATATTATGTTTCCATACAAGTGTCATAATCAAATAGTTAGTTGGGTCAAATCAGGTCTTTGCCCAATAGTCAAAATAATTAATTACAATTACCAAATTACAAAATTCAAAATTTCCATAAATGGAAAACATTTTCCAAATTCGAATTTACTAAAAATGAAATAAATTTCCAGCAATTTTAAATTTCAAAAATATTTTATTTTTGGGGATGTCACATGCATTCATTAAGAAAACACAAGTTGTATGCAAAATTTGACAAATGTGACTTCTACCAAAGGAGAATATAGTACCTAGGACATGTAATATCTGAAGAAGGTATTAGATTCAACCCAAAGAATATAAGAGCCATCGTGGAATGGCCTATCCCTAAGGATGTGGAAGACATCCGATCATTCATGGGAATTACCGGTTACTACCATGTATTTAACGAGGGAGCCTCCAGGATTGCATATCCAATCACATCTCTACAGAAAAAGGAGACCAAGTTTATTTGGTCGTAGAAATGTCAGGACAATTTTAATAAGTTCAAAGATATGTTCACAATCACACCTATTTTAAGGGTAGCAGACCCTGATTAAGACTTTACAGTCTATGTGGATGCAAGAAAAGAAGGTTTGGGAGGTGTCCTAACTCAAGAAGGGCACGTTATTTGTTATGAGTCACGAAAACTAAAAGATCATGAATGAAACTATGTCACACATGACTTGGAAATAGAAACGACAATTCATGCGTTAAAAATGTGGCGACACTATATAATGGGAAGAAAGTTTATGTTGCTAATCGATAAAAGTGGTGTGAAATTCTTATTCAATCAACCAGCTCTTAATGCAAGGAAAGAAAGATGACTGGCCTTCTTGAGTGAATTTGATTTCAAAGTAAGACACATCAAGGGTAAGGAAAACAAAGTGGAAAATGCCTTAAGTAGAAGAATTCATGGGTTGTTTGAAATAAGTATTAGCAGGGTAGAAAGTGACCTTGAACAAAGGATAAAATCCGCAAGTAGTAATGATAAAAAATACATCAAAACAGTGGCAGATTTACAAGATAAGGCAAAAAATTTAGACAAAACAGATATGAGTTTGGATAGAAATGGATTACTAAGATTCAAAAATAGGTTGTACATACCAGATTCTATTGAATTAAAGCTAACAATTTTGTATGAAGTACACAAGAATCCATATTATGGTCATTCAAGATACTAGAAAATGGTAACAACATTGAGGAAGTTGTTTTATTGGCCTAACATGAAAGGTGGATAGCAGAATACTTATCTAAGCGCCTATATTATGAACAGGTGAAGGTTGAACACCAACAACCAACTGACCTGTTACAGCCTCTACCTATACTGGAATGGAAGTGGGAGACTATCTCATAGGATTTTATCACAGGTTTGCCTAAAACTCAAAAACAGAATGATTCGATTATGGTAGTAATTGATAAAATTAGCAAGTCTACACATTTTATTCCTGTGAAATATACTTATAAAGCTATTAACATCGCTGAAATATTTTTGAAGGAAATTTTTAGACTGCATGGTATTCCTAAAATGGTGATTTCGGATAGAGATGTCAAATTTACATCAATGTTTTGGAAATAATTGTTTGTAGGGTTGAATACTAACTTGAATTTTAGCACAAGCTACCATCCACAAACAGATGGGAAAATTGAATGAATGAACTAGATTGTTGAAGATATTTTACGAATGTACATAAGGGATAAACCAAGTAAGTGAGAGGAATACCTGCATTTAGTGGAATTTTAGTACAATAATGGTTATCAGACATCGACTAAGATGAGCCCCTTCAAAGTACTGTACGATAGAAAGTATACAACTCTGATTAGATGGGATAACTCAGTTGATAGACTCATGATGGGACCAGAAATACTCCAGGAAATGGAGAAAATGGTAAGAAAAGTATAGAAGAATTTTAAGGAGGCACAGGACAGACAAAAAAGCTACAAAGATCAAAAAAGAAGACTCCAGGAATTTCAATTTGGAGACCACATGTATTTAAAAGTCAAAGAAAGAATAAGTTCAATAAATCTAGGAATCTGTTCAAAGTTAACACCCAGGTTTTGTGGCCCCTTCGAGATCTTAGATCAAGTTGGACTCGTGTCATATCAACTTCCACTTCCTACAAATTTAAAAGTTCATAATGTGTTTCATGTTTCTTTGTTAAAAAAGTATGTTAATGATCCTACTCACCTTATTGATTGGAACATGGTAAAGGTGAAACCAGAAGGTGAGGTTGAAGCAAAACCTATGCGCATTTTGGGAAGGAAAGAAACAGTACTACGGAATAGAGCAATCACCCAGGTAAAAGTGCAATGGAAGCACTTTAGTCCTGAGGAGGCCACTTGGGAATTGGAGGAAGATTTGCAGAAATATTATCCAACCCTGTTCCGAGAAAGGAACGAATACTAAGGACAGTGTTGTACTGAAGGGGGAGAGAATGTAATATCCCCAAAAATAATTAATTATTTAAGTCTGTATGGACTCAGGAATTTTATTTTCGTTTTTGGCAAATTCATATTTGGAAAATTATTTTTATTTATGGCAATTCTGAATTTGGAATTTGATTATTTGTAATTAATTATTGTGACTTTTGGGCAAAGATTTGATTTTCCCAACCAATTATTTGACTATGACACATGTAAAAGACAAATCTTTTTATATTAATTGTTGAAGGACAAATGGAACAGACAGATTGAAATCGACTGACCCTGACTCCATGAGTGGGGAACATACTTGAACTACCTCAGGGTTGAATTTTACAAGTGGAAAATGAGGAATTTGGCCACTAGCATTCTCTAAAAATCAGGGATTTGTAAAGCTGTGAAAATTCCCAAAGAGGGAAAAAGACCTAGGCACAAGATTCTCATGATATACAAAATATGAGAGGAGGCAGGACATTGCTTAGTATACTGGGGAAAGGATGTCACCTAATGTTATGAACATTGTTTTGAGTGTGAGGCAAGGGGATTTCTGATCTGAAAGAGGACTGTAGCGAAAGAGGATCACTGGAATTCTCCCTTATGGACTCGTGGTCAGGTTCGATGTTGAACGGAGAAATTTGTTTGGTTGTTCTATTCTACAGTTGGGTGGAACTTGGATGTTCCATTTGTTATTCCAACACTTTATTCAAATATGTACATCTACTGGTCTCCTTGTTGAATATTTTGTTGATTAATAGTTGATATAATGAAATGGATTATAGAGTAATTCCTTACAGGTTGATTTTTCCCATGGAGTAAAAATAAGAAAGCTATTGTGAATTTTTAACTGTTAATGAAGTTGAGTTATCCAAATATATATGCACAGACAATAATATATGTATTTGTTGGAATAGGCATAAAGAATGTATAAATGTTGGTTATATTATGGAAAATTATAAGTGAATACAATATGAATGCGTGTATTTCCATATAATCATATAGATGTATTTATGTACATAAATACACATTCAGTAGACCATATCGACCTCTGTACAAGTACCATAGAATAAAAATAAAGTAAATAACAATCCTCCTTTTTAAAGAGAAAATTACATTCTATGTATGTGATGGTTCATTTACAAACAATGATTTAATATTCTTCATAACAGATGCTATCATAACTGTTAAATCATGGAATCGTATTCAATATATGGTTTTCCCCTTTTCAAATCTATTTATTCCATTAGGGAGTTAAAAATACAAGTGACCAGTTTATCTATGCAACCCTGGTTCAAAAGGTTATCATAATAGAATACCCTAACATGGAACCTTGTACCACTAAATAAACGGAACCTGAGAAATTAAAATTAGACACTGAGATTTGGAACTCAAATACCTTTAGAGTTAGGCGATATTGTGGATCCTCGTCCTTGAAATGATTAATTCTAGAAAGAGGAAAACCGAGGATTAGTAAACAATGTTATGAACAAATCAACGAAATTAAATATTGAAGATAAACCGAGAATTAGTAAACAATGTTTAGGAAGAATCAACGAAATTAAACATTGAAGACTCAACACATGAATACTACTTATCTTGACGTTGGCATGGGTACTTCTCCCATCGGCGTCACTGAGCGAACTTTCCACAGCCTGAAGGGGAGGAGTCGACCCAAAACATACTAATGGGTACTCTCGCAAGGAAACATGGGTCCCATCATTAGTTTTGTAACCGAAAAGAATTAACTGTATGTGCCAGAATGTAAACAAGAAAAAAATATTGCTAAACATTTAATACATTTCATAACTAGAATGATAAAGTTCACATAGTATAGTGCATATTCCATAGAGGCGTTCATTTCCCAAATTGGGTACTTCAATTACTAATTTTCTTTATGCTAAAGAAGTGCAATTAGACAAGTTTAAACACAGAATTCAAGAACAGAGAGCTTAGAGTAAGTCTTTAGATAAGTTTAAATTCTGGAAGATTTGCACACAGTGGAAGTGTTATGATTGTCACATTTCCTGTACAAGTATGAGCAATGTGAATAGAGTTAGAGTAATGAACCAGTTACTAAAATTTACACAGTAGCAAGAAAACCTTACTGCACCCTCAGGAATTGCTTTATGACTTTACAACTTTAATTCAAGGGTGCAATAATTCATAGTAAGTCTCAGATGTGTAACTTTTTCAAGAACCGATAGTTTGAAGACTCATCACTCAATCAAAACAGGAATATTAAATATGCAACCTATGCCTATAGTGAATACCATGAGTGAACTTAGGAATTACTATAGGAACTAGAGAAATATTTAACCATGGGGTTCTCAGTGAGAGGCATGCCATGTACAACCTAAATAAAAGGCAAGTATAAGTGATAAAGATAATATTGAGGTCACGGTCTTGCCAACAATACCCTCAATACCTTACGAATGTAAGAGATATTTATGGCATAATACACAGAAAGTAATAATATATAGTTACTCATATAGGACACCATATGGGGATTTAAGAGTCACTGTAGAAAACCCGAGCAAGTTTTAACCATAGGAGTTTTCAGCGACAAGTATGACGTGAGTGAATAAAAAAAAATAAAATCATAAACATTAAGGAGAAGAATGAGGATCACTGCTTGCCAACAAAACCCTAACATTGTTACAGGACTATCCCTAAATCAATAAACTATACCGCATGTGTAAAACTGCATACAAGTCCCAATGAAAACCATGAGTAGCGGGTGGTTTCCCTCACGGGAGAGATAGGGTTGTAAACCGCCACAAGTTAAAGATACTTATTTTACATAGAGTGTGGATGGAAAATACATTCAAATTTTAGCTGACAGTGAAAGAAGAACCTCAACAGGGAACCATAGGTAAAAATTTCATAGACAATCATAAATACGACTAACCCTTCCGAACTACCATATCTACTAGAGATAGCTTAAGTGATAGAGTTTTTTGTGGAATTACCTGGTAGAGAAGGAAACCAGATGGTCTTTCACCCATTTCTTGCCTTATGCAAAGCAGGAACCCTCCATGTCATTGGTTTTTACACACAAAGAAGCGTTGAATAGTTTAACGTTAGGTGGTTTTGAAAAATGCATAAGAGCCAAAAGAAAAATGATACATTAGTTACCTAGGGAGATCTCATATCATAGAGTAATGGTGAGGGGATGTTTTGGGTATGCTGGCCATGTGAATAAACGTGCATGACATGTCCACATTGGTCACGAGAACCTAGAACTAGTACACTGCGAAACCCTCATAACTTTCAACCAGAGAACTAATGATATTTACGGACAATTATTAACTTCACATTCAATTGAGCCCTTAACGATGTTATTGCTAATCCATGTCACTAAGTCGGGTGGAATTTCATGCTAGATAATAAGTATTAGGGTTGAATTCAATACGTTACTGGGTCTAGGGTTATGACCTTTCATGCCAATAGGATTCCAACCCATCCACACTAAAAATAGTTATTTTATCAACCTCTCATTGTTCAACTGACATATATTAAGTCCAGTCAAGTCACTATGTTACAGTTTAACGAAAAATGGGAAAGAATGTCCACCACTTCTAATAGTTATAATTTTATTTATATAGTAAGGGTATAATTGTTGTAAGTAGACTCGTATATATTCATATGTGGGTAATGTTGAATACTTTGTGTAAGGCATATGATAGCGTACATATTAAACTCAAGAAATATGTTTCCTTTTGTGACTATGGATATAGGTACTATATACATATTTCTATATAGAAATATGGTAAGGATTATATATCCAACAACATTTCTAAACAAGTATTGATACAGAGGGTATAAATATATAAATAAGAAAAGAAAACTTAATATAAGGGATTGTTTGTGGTAATTTTGAAATACTCCTTAATTGGATATGAAGTGGAAATTACTAAGACTTGTTTGAAGGAGGAGTTTTAGTGAAACACTTTTTGGATCTCGTTGATAAAGGTAGAAAACACGTTAGGCTAGAGTTACTTTCGACCTTGTGGACACAACTAGGTTACAATTTTGTGGATATTCTAAACTTTATCATGTGTTATCACATGTACCAAATTATTGTATTAGACACAACTTCATGGAAAAGTTAACCACCTTGTCTTTAGTCGCTTGTAACTATGAATCGGTATATGTCGTATTCCGATAGCGACGATTACAGTTTTAAAACAATCAAGTATAGCGGAGTAAAGAAGTTTTTAATGCAGCTATCAAATTTTTTTTTATTGGTAAATTTGGGGTACATTACAAATGTGTGATGGGAACACACAGTACTGTAACCATGTGATTAAATGGATATGGCAAGCCCACATTGGGTGCATCTACCTAAAATTTTGAGTATGATACAAACCCTTATTAATTGTGGTAGCCAGTGGTAAATGTGTTATAGACAAACATGAAACAACCATTAACATGGTTTCCAAAACGTATTCAATGCTGGGAGATGACATGATTTGGGTAGGGTTAACACATCTATGTATAGGGTAGACGTGGCACCACTATAAAACTAATTGCATATGGTGGTGAGGCGTCATTTCCTGTGTTGTAATAACCACCCATTCCTTAGTGACAATAACACATGAGCGCATAACAAATGTATTAATGTGTTAGGATATGCATTACATTGTAATAAAAGTCACTTGTAATGAAAAGGATTAAAACTAGTGTAACATGTAACGATTCACATGACCTATGATATCTATAATAGGTAATATATATCTTCATATATAGATATATGAATGAATTTCATGTCGAGTGCTAGATAAAATAATCACATATGCATGTATATTTGGTATATGTTAAGACCACCATATGTGAGGTTACATATGGGTAAATAATATGATTTATATACAATGGTTACTTGGCATGTGTTAAGGTAGGTATATATATATATATATATATATATATATATATATGTTGGGTCATTAGGTAGACAACTCATATAGATATATAGTGATAGGATTAGTATCCATGTTACATTATGTATGTTATCATGCTAAAGGGATACAATGAGCAATATAGGCTCATATTATTGGATAACATAAATAGTGTGAGTAGGCCGAAATGTCAACCTATTATTCACAGTTTTGTATGCAATGGAATATCTTAATAGCACGACTTCACTTAGATAATATAACTATATTGGTTTCAATCACTTTCAATTACAAGGAGGTACATATCATAATTCGAATAGCGGCAATAATAGAGTTATGCTTGATCAAGTATTGCAGAGCCAATGAGTTTTAATGCACCTAACAATTTTTTTTTTATTTGGCAAATTTTGGGTACATTACATATGGTATCAGAGATGAAGGTTACAACACTTGGACCTCAGGGCAAGGCTAAATTATTTTAGTTTATTGTTTTTTCTGTTAAAAGAAAAAACTAACAAAATGCTTACTGTTACAAACAATTTTTTTTTTTGGTTTGTTGTGATAATGGAAGCATAGAACGAAGAGGATATCGGACTTGAAGAGAATCCCGATCAAGGACCTCCTAAAGAACCTGGAAAAAACACTAAAGGAAGTTCAGTCACCCAGGTTCTGGAAATAATGAGAAACCTTATCGTAGAATTGCAAGTGTTCAAGGAAGATAATGAAAAACTAAAAAAGGCCCACCAAGACCAACAAGAAATAAATCAAGTGTTGTTACGTAGCATAGTAACAAAGAAGACTCCAAAATACAACTACAAGGAGGAAGAAGGAAAAAAAAGAGCCTCTAACAATTCTGGTCCTGAAACAGAAAATGAAAACAGTTCTTCTGAAGGCACACAAGCAATAGAAAACAAAACAGCCACATGAAGAAAAAGAAAATAGATAGATCACCTAGAAGGTGAATTCAAGAAGATAAAACCATCGAGCTTTGATGGAGAATCCAGTATGGGTGAATAGGTTGAAGCATGGTTAATGGATATAAAGAAATACTTCCAGATTTATAATTATTCTAGTAACATGAAAGTCTGAATGGTCATTTACAACCTAAAGGGAAAGGCGAGTATCTGGTGGAAAGACCTGAAATTGGCCAAATGATTAAAAGAGAAATAGATGGAATGGTCGGATTTCAATAAATACTTCAAGAAACAGTATTTATCATAAAGATATTACGAAAGAAAGACTAAGGAATTTTATGAGCTAAGACTCAGACAAATGACCATGGATGATGTGATAAATAAATTTCTTGAATTATTGAGATTTGTTCCATACATCGAGGAAGTCAAAGTAAAAACAAAATGGTTCTTAAGTTGTCTTCCATAGTCATACAAGGATAGAATTGAATTCAACAATCCCAAAAATTTAAGAGAAATTTTTAGAAAGGCCCGGATGTGGATTGATCAGTATAAACAGAGGTATGAAATTCCCAAGGCATGGAAGGATAAGAAACAATATAGAATGAATCAGTGGAAGAAAAGATTCCAACAAGCCCCTTTCTGTAATATGGAAAAGAAATTCCAGAAGAAATATTTTCATTCTAACAACTAGAACACCCAAGGGGGAGGTAGACCAGTTAATATGGGAATCAAGAAAGTTGGGGACAACCCCAGGGAACCATTAAAGTGTTGGGAGTGTGGAGAACCCCACTTAAGGAGGAACTGCCCACATTTAACTTCCATAGCAAGGACCACAGTCCATAACCTGCAAGAAGAATCTACAGTGGGAGATGTGAGAAGAAGCATGCGTAGAATTAATGTGGTTGTAGATGGCAGACAATCTGATGATCAATCCACTATCATGGATGTTGAAGGTAAAATTCATGATAATTGCATTTCTATTTTAATTGACCCAGGAGCTAGTCTGAGTTATGTTACTCCTGGTTTTTTTTATTTAAACAAACTCAATAAAGTAAAGCATGCTAAGTCCTGGTTAGTATAGTTAGCGATAGGGACTAGGAGGAAAGTAACCGATTTCATTTCTGAATGTGAATTCAATTTAGATGGCCAAAATATAAATTTAAATCTGAATATTTTACCTTTGGGATCTTACGATATAATCATTGGAATGGACTAGTTATAGAAACATAAAGTAATTTTGAATTGTTATGAAAAGTCACTTACTTAGAGAGATGAAAAAAAAATAGTTAGGACAATACAAGGTGTTGGCCCTTGACCAAGTTTTGGAAGATTCTTGATCATGTTGACCTATTTTGGGACTTCGACAGCCTGTCGAAGGACAAGCACAAGACGAAGCAGAGGTCACGGGATATCGACCCCTTTTTGGGTTTTTGGGATTATGTAATGGGATTGGGATGTCGAACCATGGGTTTACCCATGTTTAGGCCTATTTTGTATATATATAAGATGCTTAGGCTAGATAGAAGTAGAAGTGCATCTATGTGATGTGAGACTAGTTGTGATAAGTGCTAGCAGCTAAGTACTAGTGTGGATTGTAAGGGCTTTGTTCCTACTGTGAGAGACTTGCAGAGCTTAGTGCAAGTGGTTGTAACATACTGTGGAAGGCTTTGTGCTGTAACGGAAGGAAGAAGGATCTAGCAAGTTCCGCAGATCTTTGTCCTATATGCAGAGTAAGGTTTTGAGGCTTTGTGCTTGTAACTAATTGACTGAAGACAATAAAGAAGAAAAGTTGGTGGACATAGCCCCGAGGTGGGGTTGAACCACATAAATATTGTTTTATTCTTCTTTGTGCCTTGTCTTGATGTGTTCACACATTATTTGGTAAGTGCTTTGATATGTTTAGATAGATCTACTTATGATTTGTGCTTATGATATGTGAGAATGTTATATCTGATCTATATGGCCATGCTTAGTGTTTAATATGATCGATTTGATATGTTTACCTATACTAAGTTATTAAATACATTAGATTAGTGTGGATGCTGGAAAGCCCTATTCTATCAACGAAGTGTATATTGATTGCATATTGAGGAAATGATGGTGCTAAGTGCTTTATTAAGTAGTACAATCACAAATCTATGTCCCAACTAAGGTTGCAGACACCTGAGTCTTGCAACCACCCCTGCCTCTACCTCGGGTGAGACTTCATCTGCTTCATAGGTGTTGCTGAAAGGGTCGGTAGTTAGGGATTTGTTGGTGCGTTATTTTAGCATTGAACCCTGGGTCTGCCCCTGTGCCAACACAAGGCATCAGAAAACCAGTCTCAGTTAGGCAGATTTCAACCATGCATTTTAAGAAATGCATGAATAAAGTTTGTCAAATTTATGCTATTCAAGTAACTAATCTGTTAGAAAATGAAGATAAACCCAGTCTAGAAGACTTTATAGTCCTGCATAGGTTTAGAGATGTATTTGTGGACGAAATACCAGAACTGCCTCCAAGAAGAGAAATATATTTCTCTATCGATCTATTGACTAGATATTCCCCGATATCTAAATCACCCTATAGGATGAGTTTACTCGAATTAACAGAGTTGAAAATTCAGCTACAAGAACTGTTGCACAAGGAATATATCAGGCCAAGTGTCTCTCCTTGGGGAGCACAAGTTTTTTTCTTTAAAAAGAAGGATGGAACTTTAAGATTATGTATTGATTATCGAAAATTAAACAAGATGACGTTTAAGAACAAGTATCCTCTACCCAGAATTAACGACTTGTTTGACCAAGTGGGAGGAGAAAATATTTTCTCTAAGTTAGAGTTAAGGTATGTTTATCACCAAGTCAGAATAAAGGATGAAGATATAAATAAAACAACTTTTAGAATGAGATACAGACACTATGTGTTTTTCGTAATTCCATTTGGTCTTACCAACGCACCAACAACCTTTATGTGTTTGATGAATAGTATATTCAATCAATATTTTGACAAATTTGTTTTGGTATTTATTGATGACATTTTAGTTTATTTGAAAATGGAAGAAGAACATGAAGAACATATGAAAATAGTATTGTAGACCTTAAGTAAGAACAAGTTGTTTGCAAAATTTGACAAATGTGACTTCTACCAAAGAAGAATACAGTACCGAGGACATGTAATATCCAAAGAAGGTATTGCATTTGACCCAAAGAATATAAGAGCCATTATGGAATGGCCTATCCCTAAGGATGTTTCTAACATCATATCATTGATGGTAATTACCGGTTACTACCGCAGATTTATCGAAGGATTCTCTAAGATCACATATCCAATTACATCTCTACAGAAAAAGGGAAAAAGGTTTACTTGGTCACAAAAATGTCAGGACAACTTTAATAAGCTAAAATGACTGTTAACTAAAACACCTATTTTAAGGGTAGAAGACACGGATAAATACTTTACAGTTTGCATGGACGGAAGAAAAGAAGGCTTGGGAGGTGTCCTAACTCAAGAGGGGCATGTCATATGTTACGAATAACGTAAACTAAAAGAACATGAACGGAACTATGTCACACATGAATTGGAATTAGAAGTTGTAATTCATGAACTAAAAATGTGGCGACATTACTTAATGGGAAGGAAATTTTTGTTGCTAACCGATAACATTGGTGTGAAATTCTTATTCAGTCAACCATATTTTAACGCAAGGCATGCAAGGTGGCTTTTCTTATTGAGTGAATTTGATTTCGAAGTAAGACACATAAAAGGCAAAGAAAACAAAGTTGCATATGCTCTAAGCCGAAGGAGTAATGGAATTTTTGAGATAAGTATTAGCAAAGAAGAAAACAAAATTGAACAAAGAATAAAATATGCAAGTTGTAATGACAAAAAATACATCAAAACCGTAGCATCTTTACAAGGAAATGCAGAAAAATTGGACAAAACATATCTGAGTTTGGATAAAAATGGACTACTAAGGTTCAAAAACAGCTTGCACATACCTGATTGTGCTAATTTAAAGTCAACAATTCTTGATGAATTGCACAATAAGCGATATCCTGGTCATCCATGATACCATAAAATGGTAACAACTTTAAGAAAATTGTTTTATTGGCCTAACATGAAAGGTGAAACAGCTGAATACTTATCTAAATGCCTAGATTGTGAGCAGGTGAAGGATGAACATCAACATCCAACCGACCTGTTACAGCTTCTGCCTATACCAAAATGGAAGTGAGCCATTATCTCACTAGAATTCATCATAGGTTTTCCTAAAAGTAAAAACAAAATGACTCAATTATGGTAGTGACTCATAAACCTAGCAAGTCTTCACATTTTATCCCTATTAAATCTACTTATAAAGAAATTAATATCACTAAAATATTTATGAAGGAAATATTTAGATTGCATGGAATTCCAAAAATGGTGATTTCAGATAGATATGTCAAGTTTACATCAATGCTTTGGAAATAATTGTTTTGAGGGTTGGATACTAACCTGAATTTCAGCACAAGCTACCATCGACAAATAGATGGGAAAACCAAACAAATGAATTAGATTGTGGAAGACATGTTACGATTGTACGTAAGAACGAAACCAACCAAGTGGGAGGAATATCTACACTTAGTGGAATTTGCATACAATAATGTCTATCAAACATAAGCTAATATGAGTCCCTTATAAGCATTGTACGACATAAAATGTACAAATCTAATTAGCTGGGATAAGCTAGTTGACAGACTGATGATGGGACAAGAAATTCTCTAGGAAATGGAGAAAACGATAAGAAAGGTACAACAAAATTTAAACGAGGCACAAGACAGACAGAAAAGTGACGCATATTTAAAAAGGAGACACCAGGAATCTCAAGTTGGGGGCCATGTATACTTAAACATCAAAGCAAGGAGAAGCCCCCTAAATCTAGGAAAATTTTCAAAGTTGGCTCCCAGTTTTTGCGGCACCTTCGAGATCCTAGCTCAAATTGGACCTGTGGTATATCAACTTGCACTTCCTGCAAATTTGAAAGTTCATAATGTTTTTCATGTTTCTTTATTGAAAAAGTGTATTCATGATCCTACTCACATCATTGATTGGAACATGGTGCAGGTGGAACCAGAAGGCGAGTTCTAAGTGGAACCTTTGTGCATTTTGGACAAAAAAGAAACAATACTATGGAGCAGAGCCATCACCCGGGTAAAAGTGCAATGGAATCACATTAGTCCCGAGGAGGCCACTTGAGAATTGGAGGAAGATTTGCATAAATGTTATCCAACCCTATTATGATAAAGGAATGAACAGTGAGGAAAATGTTGTACTTAAGGGGGAGAGGATGTAATGTCCCAAAAAATAATTAATTATTAAATTCTAAGTGTACATGGGAATAAATTTTTGTTTTTGGCAAATTCGAATTTGGAAATATTTTCCATTTATGGAAAATTTGAATTGGGAATTTGGTTATTGTAATTAATTATTTATGACTATTGGGAAAGGATTTGATTTGCCCAACTAACTTCTTGATTGTGACACAT
>JASDQU010278241.1:0-14889 GCA_032191745.1 Picea mariana | reverse complement strand
TAAATAATTTCTAAGTCTTGATTCCGGATAATGAGCTGAAGTCGATGGAACAAAACTCGTCACAGGAGGGCCTTGATGTATCCCCCATCAATGACACGAAATGAGTAACAGAGTTTGAAGGTGAAACAGAGCATTTTGCAAATCGGAATAGACACAGGGAAGGCCTGACACGGAGAGAATGGATAACTGCAGATGGCCGACTCAATATAGGTTTTCGATGGACTTCTCTTGAACATATGAATGACACGACCAATGATTTGGCAGCATTGACTCAAAGACGATGCAGGGAATGACCTTGTAGCAAATCAAATGAGAGACAAATTGATTTCCCAAACTGGCTTCAAATGCGATGGATAGGGGGTGTCATGTTCAAGAGCGACACTTACTGCCAATCAATATGAAAATGAAACATATCCCTTTCCCAAATTTTCCCCCACCATTTTTGGCGAGTACCTCTTTATTTTTACGCAAGCTTGAGGAGGATAACATATGCTTGTTGATGTAAGCTCATCCTTCAGATGAGTCCCTTGGAGTATTTTTAACAAACCCTAAGAAGGAGTGGTTCAGTCCCATCATGGGTCTGTCAATGTTTGTTTAATGAGTCCAGAGATAGAAAACTCAAAGGTTTTTCAAGATTATAGAGTTTGGAAAAACACTTAAAAGAGAACTCTCTCAGTTCCTTTTTCGTAAGATAGTCTAGATAAGACCGAAAAAGAGATAAATTATCGCTCACCAGATGCGTACTTCAAATACTTTAGCGAGCGTGAAAATAGCAAGGTCGCTCGGCGATCTTTTCATGTTTAGAGAGTCTGAAAAGAGATTAAAGAGGACTCCAGGGGGGTTTCTTTTTCGTATAACCTTGTTGAGCCCAAAAAAGTGATAAAACTATGCTTGATCACATTCTCATGTATTTACAACCGCAAGAATGGACAAAAATGACGCTCAAGGTTTTATGTAAAAAACCCCAAAAAACAATCAAAAACACACAATCACCAAGAAAAACATGTCCATATCCCTGTATTGAATCGTCAAATTCATCACGCCTGCACAAGTTACACTCAACATGACATTAGGGATTAGGGTTTAGTTGATAAATAATTATAAAAACCCAAAATGATATAGTAAAAGTAAATAAAATGAGTAACAACTCTTTTTTACCACACCATTTTACATTTCCACTATTGAGCTCCAAAAATGCCTCTTTTACCCTCCAAGTTCGGCGTTAGATTGCGGGAGCTACGAGAGACCATTCAGCGAGCCATTTGCAACATTAAGGTAGGTTATTCGTCCTTAACATTTTCATGGTTTCATTTTGTCATTTCATTGGTTAAATTTCCATTTTTAAGATGTTTTTCTAGGCCTTATATGCACGCTGTCATTCTCACAGGCAGCCCATATGAGGCCTGCGAGAATGATGCATTCTCATAGGTGATCCTTAAGCCACCTATGAGGTTCTCGCATTGTGCAAAGGGGGCACCTGCGAGAACCGCAAAGCCCAAAAAAATTTTAAATTTTTAGCCAAATGAAAAAGATTTAAAGCATGAAAAATTTATTAATCCTCCTTTTATGTTCCTTGTGTAGATAATTGGCCATAAACATGGTGCTTGAGTGGCGTGAAAGGGAACATGAAGAGGATAATGCAATGGCCGAGAATCATCCTCCTACCATAGCTGCATTGAGAGATTGTGGGCTCTTAAAATACTTTCGTATCCTGGGCATGAGGGCCCAAGTCAGACTACTAGAGTACCTGGTCCGTATGTGGGACCCAGATCAGCAGGTTTTTCATGTGGGAGCTCACACATTGTCCATAGACATTGAGGACATATACTTTTTGACTGGATTGTCCGGACGCGGATACTATGTCAGCCTGACCGGTAGTAGAGGTGGTGGGCTAAAGATGAGTGAGTACTGCAATCAATACTGCGTACCTGAGGCTAAAAAGAAAAAAGGAAAAGTGGCTATCTAGGGGGTACAAGACTTGACCCTGCGCACTATCCTTTTTACTATAGCTCGGATGGCTGGGGGTTCTGCTCCTCATATGGCATTACAGAGCTAATTCCAGTATGCCATCGAGTGTACTAAGCCTCGAGTATTCAACTGGGCAGATGCTGTGCTTTGCAGTATCAAAAAAAAATTGACCAAATGTAGGCGAGGTGACCTAAAGCAATTCGAGTATGGATCTTTGCTGGTGTCCTTCTTCCTTGAGAGGGTCCCCGTATTTAGACTACAGGTTGAGTGGAACATATCGGGTCCTAGGGATCCAAATATGTTGAGATGGTGTTGGATCATGGCCCGGCACGTAGCAGGACTGATCGTCAAGTACGACGATATTTTCTTTGACTGGCTTCAAACCCAGATGTTGATGGTCGATGACAACGCTTATGTCGGGTTGGATTTCTGAGGAGATCCAGATTTAACACTACCAGAGGATACTTAGTGGGGTTACCTTGGTAAGAAGTACACGCATTTTTTTCTTTTCAAATGTTTTTGTGAATTTTTATCATATTCAAATGTTTTTGTTTTATATGTTCATCCAAAAACTAATACAAAATCGTTTGTTGATAACACAGATGTTGGACCTTATAGGCCTCCTGGCACTTCCCCTATCCAAAGGCAAGGAGAGGCAGCAGTAGCAGCACCACAGTATGCTGAAGATTATCAGATGGTGGAATAGAATTTAGAGGGCCTGACAGTAGACATACCAGATATAACTCTGGAAGAGGTTCCACGATGCGATCAGCATCACACTGTAAGGGTATCAGTAGATATGAGTTGACTGCTCCGTAGGGTTTCTAGGGAATTCGTGCGTTACCGTGAATGTCATCCATGACATCACTTTGTAGAGGCTATAAGATTCAATTTTTGATATTTTGGTCTTCGGACAAACTTTTTTGTAAAAACTCTTTTGATCGTTATATATACAGATGGTTTCTACCGGTTTACTTTATATTGTGTGAATTTTGATGTGTTTAATTTATAAATGGTTCAAATGTCTGTCCAATACATAATTAGCCAATGCATCTGTTAATGTATTAAGACATCTAGGAATATGCTGATATTTAATGTGATCAAAATAACGTTCCAAGAGGCGAATTCGCAAATAAACCCATAACAAAGTAGGACTTCGAATAGAGTAGATATTACTTAGCTGTAGTACTACGAGCTGCGAGTCAAGTTGCACAACCAAATGACGAATTCCAAGCGAGATAGCATCAACCAATAATTCAATAATGGCGCTATACTCTGCAATGTTGTTGGTCGTATGGCTGAGGCACACACCTTGTAAAGATACAAGTTCATTTGTTGGGGCATAGATTTCCCACGTAGCAGAAGCAAAGTTCAGAGTACTACGTCTAGCGCCATCAATGAAGCCAATATAGGGTAGCGAAGACTCCGACATCTGGAAATCAAACACAACGTCACATAAGGGCAGAGACCAGATAACGACAAAAGCAAACTATAGTAATACACACAAATTATGATACATAAAATACATGTACTTGTGCACAAATGATTTATGCATAGTACTTCTTCAAGTACAACCCATTCCTAGGTTCACTCAAAGGGATACCATCATAATCTACTAGCTCATATGCTCCTTTTTCCAAAACTCGGCGAACAATATAAGGACCTTGCCACATTGGTTCGAATTTTCCATCTTCTAACACATCTCGATCCTGTTCATAGAGAAGAACAAGATCACCTTCAGAGAAAACGTGAGGCTTAACATGCTTGTCATATTGTGCCTTGACACATTTTTTCTGGGCTTCTATTACTAGCGTGGCGTCACGTCGAGTTTTGTCTAATCACATCAGATACAATAGACGTTCTTATTCAGTAGAAGTATTGGGTAAGAGTTCGACAGCTAGCTTTAGAGAGGGTATCTCACATTCTATAGGAAGAATGGCTTCCACACCATAGACTAATCAAAAAGGCGTAAACCCCATAGTGGATTTGACTGATGTCCATTATGCCCACAATGCCGAAAACAACATTGTGTGCCAACTTGTTTTATGAATTCCTATCATCCGTCGAAGCATAGTTATAAGAAATTTGTTGATCGCTTTGACTTGACCATTAGCTTGTGGATAATAGGGCGTTGAGTTATCATGACGAAGACCCAAATTTTTCGTAAGTTCAAACATCATAAAATTCCTAAAATGACTACTGTGATCAGTGATGATAGCTTGAGGCACACCAAAACGAGCTATGACGTGATTAAAGAGAAATAACACTGCGGTATTTCCATTATTATTGAATGTCAGCATCGCCTCAGCCCATTTTTTAAAGTAATCAACAGCTACAATGATGTAACCATGCCCCCTGACCGAGTGAGGGTGACATGTCATGAAATCGATGCCCCATTTGGCAAAAGGACCAACTGAGACCACAGGATGAAGAGGAGTAGGATGTGACCGAATCTTTTGATTGTAGGTTTGGCAGGCATGGCATTTCTGAACAGCAGTAATGTAGTCGTTAAACAAAGAAGGCCAAAAATATCTTGCGCATAAGATCTTCTGGGAAGTAGCATACCTAGACATATGACCACCACATGCTCCATAATGGCAGTCATTTAGATCTTTCTCATCTTTTTCAAACATTAGACAATGTCAAAAAACAAAGTCAATTCCTCGACGGTAAAGAGTATCTCCGAGGATTATGTATTGACAAGCTTGATAGCGTATGCGACGTCGTTCAGCACTAGACAAAGCAGGCCAGAAAGTCTGGGTTTGGAGATAGATAATGATATCCCCATACCAAAGATCATTAGTGCTAATAAGGAAAAGAGATTCATCGGGTAATGAATCTACTGCTACATTTTCCGTTGCAGAATGAGGAAAATCACATATCAACTCAGCAAAAACTAAGGATTTCTTAGACTTGGCATGATCAAATTCCAATTCAAACTTCTGGAGTATGACAATCCATTTGGAGTACTTGCCCGCAAGCAATTGACGTGTCAAAATATGTTGCATAGGGTTGCAATGAGAAATCACTGTAGTCTTACGTGAGAGGATATAATGCCGAAAGCGTTGGACAACTTGAACGGCAGCCAAGGCCAGTTTTTTGACATGTTGATACTTGATTTCAGTTGGTGTGAGACTTCGACTCAAGTAGTAAACAACATGTTCATCATGCACATCATCCTCTTGAACGAGAACCATGCCAATAGTGTACTCCAAGGCAACAAGATAAAGGAAATAATCACGACTATAATCAGGAGGAAAGAGAAGTGGAGCGCGCGTGAGGGACAACTTTAAAGCTTCAAAAGCATTGTTGGCAACTGTATCCCAAACAAACTCTGAATCTTTCTTTAGTAGCCGCATAAAACCACAAGTTATCTCGGTGTAATTAGGGATAAAATGACGAAGAAAGTTTTCTTTCCACTGCAAACTTTGCAACTGGCGCAATGTAGAAGGAGGAGGGAGATTAAGAATCGCCTCAACCTTAATAGGATCCACCCGGATCCCTTGATGCGAAATGATAAAATCTAGAAGACGACCGGATTCTACGCAAAAAATGCATTTATGAGGATTTAAACATATACGATAGAACCGACAGTGAATGAAAATGGCCCGAAGGTGGGTAGGGTGATCGACTCTGTGCATAGAATGAGCGGGTAAATCGTCCAAGTAGGGTTGAACGATATGCTTGATGTCATGAAAAGCATAAGACATAGCACATTGAAACGTCACGCCAATGTTCTTAAGACTGAAGGGAAGTTTCCTATAGGCAAAAGTACCCCAGGGACAAATAAAAGCAGTCTTATGTTGGTCCTCGGGAGCGATGTTAATTTGATTATAGCCAGAGAAACCATCCATGAGAGAGAAGATTTCACTTCCGGCACAGTCATCGACAATCTGGTCAACAAAAGGGGTTGGAAAGTTGTCTTTTGGACAAGCTTTGTTAATATCCCTATAGTCAACACATACACGAATACTACCTCCTTTATTATCGATTGGAATAGGATTGGAAACTCATTCAGTCAGAGCCACCAGATAAATAAAATCATCTTTTAGAAGTTTTTCAACTTCGAGCTTGATAGCCGCCGCTTTACTTGGGTGGACTGGATGAAGGTGTTGCCGGAAAGGTTTAGCTTTGGGGTATGTCTTTATATCATGTAAAACAATAGCAAGGTCGATATCTGGCATCTCTTCGTAACTCTAGGTGAAGATGTCACGAAATTCATTGAATAGAGAGGTATAGGTGACGATTTCATCCGAAGAACACGAAGCTCCAATATGCACATTTTCAACAATCCCAGGTTTAATGGATATGTCAATGGGAATCGTGGGCGATATGTTACTTAAGTTACCTTCAGAAAACACATCGTGTGAAGTCGCGAGAACCATTGAAATGACAACAACGGTCAACGGAGTCGAAATCCGTTGGTAGTTCTCAAGAGTGTGTTGTTTCAGAAAGAGTATGGAACGATGATGCCCATCATTCCAAGGGATGTCTTCCATGATGGACATGATCATATCGTCAGTGGGAAAAATAACACGAAAAGGATCAGGAGACAACTCATCAAGAGAAAGGGTAGAAGGTGTTGCCGATTGAATGGCTTGATAAGTAGACTCAATCGGACTTAACAACATGACGTCGCTGAAACGAAGATGATCTCCAGGGTCAGGGACAATCCAAGGGTCATGTGACACAGGAAGTTCATGAGGCACGGTGGAGATCATGTTGATAGAAGCAACGGACGAGTGTGGAACATCGGGCGGTGGAATGGGAAAAGTACCCATTAACGAGGAGTCCTTTAACAGGCCTACACCGATGTTCTCATAACCCAGTGGGGTTTTATAAATAAATGGCACGTTGTCAGTACGAGTATCAAAATTGAAGAAGGAAAGTTGGTCAACAGTAACAACCTTTCCTTGATGAGGGAAATGTACTACACGAAAAAGTGTTGACACAACGGCGTGCATGCAATCGATCCAGCTATGGCCAAGTAAAATATTATAATCAAGAGGAGCATCAAAGACTTCCACTTCAACTTGGACCATCTTACCTTCTAGTGTGATAGAAAATGAAGGAAGAACACCGTAAGGCTTAAAACCAGAGCCATTGAAGGCTTTAAGAGTATTTTGTGATTCATTCAAGGGAGGAGAGCCAATGGCTTTCCAACAAGCAAAAGACATTACAGATGTTGAGGCACCCTCGTCGATAACAGTTCGGAAAATGTTCTTGTCAGAGACAACAACTTGAATTTGAAATGCGAGTTGAGGGGGTAACCTTGGAATGTGATCATCCAAGTCAAAGACTATTAAATTTGTATCTGTCGGGTCAATTCCACCTATAGCTTTCAACAGGGCCTTCTGTTGTGTAGGACAAGACTGAAGGACTTCAAGGGCTGACCTCGCTGAAGGTGCCTGGGCCAGATCTTCCACAATGCTGTAGTTTTTGGCCGCATGAGCATGAGGATTGAAAGCCGACTTCCTAACAACACCTTTTGGGGGTGGTCATAGGACTGTATCCAGACTCGGTCGCTCGAGATGAAGAGGACCGTTAGTAGGTGGAGTCATGGGAGAGGGTTGTACCAAATTGGGAGGTAAATCGTCAACCTTCTTCTTAGATGGAGAATAATCTTTGGCTCTAGTCATGAGTGCAATGTTGTTCTACTTAGAATCACCAGTACACATCAAAACATATGACGTGGTATAAGAGGATGGTTGGTCTTGAATGACCAAATGAGCCTGTTGTTGAGACGGGAAGGGTTGGGACAAGACAACCGGTGTAGATGGTTTTGGGGTTCCTTAACGGAACTTAGTGACCTCAGCACGTCGTGGACAATCCTTCGTGTAGTGATCGTCACCACAGATAAGGAAAGGGTATCATGGTTTGCGCTTATCCCGATCTTCAACAGGAGTAGTTTTAGTTTGCTCTGTTTGATTATTATTTTTTCCCTCCTTTTTCTTGCCTCTCCCCTTTTTAGATTTGTTTTTACCGGCTGGGGTAGATTGAACAGCGTTTACCTAAGAAGTTTTACTGGTAGGAGTGGCAGGAGACAGAGCATTTTGAACATTAGAAGAAGAATATTTAGGGTTTGTACTTGAAATACAATGTGAGTGGGCTTGGGCAGTACCAATCACACCATCAGCTGCATGCGAGGCAGCTGGAGCAGTTGAAGTGTTGGAAGTACCAGGACGAGGTAATTCGCGTAGCAAATCGTAAAGTGTGCCCATTTGCGAATAAACGAGATCAAGATATTGAGCACGACTTATATCCTGCTCCTCTGTAATAATGCCACCCGTGGCAATGTCTTTACCAATTTTGTTCACAAATGATTTTGTAAATAATTCTGCCAGTAACTGATCAGGAAGCTCAAGTTTAATGAGACGTCGTCTCCTTCGCCACTCATGAATATGATCAGATATATGAGTGCCTTTAGTCTATTTGAAGGAATTCAAAATTTTAGTCTCGATATCATAATGGATCGATAACTGGTAATGTGTAAGGAAATCCATAGCTAGAGTGTTGAAATCAGAGAAGAAACCTCATGGCTATTCGATACACCACTTCATAGTAGAACCGGTAAGGGTTCATTGAAAAAGACGTAAATGAATAGAATCATCCATCAATGAGTTGGATGAGCACCATAGGTGAAAAGTCATAACTTGATTGTTTGGGTCCTCTCCCACTTTGCCGTTGAATTTAGGAATATCCGATGGAAGCTTGGCTGGAATAACAGGCCATTGGGGAGAGTGACGAATAGGATCATTTAAAATCCTAGACAAATCTGGCAAATCCAAAGTAGCAAGAAAATATAACTGTCGATTCACCTGTGGGTACTGGTGGCTTTGGGGTGGAAGCCCTGTCGGTAAACCAATAGGACCATAAGCAGTCTGCCCATAATGGGAAGACCCAGGCAGATTCGGTAGTGGCTGAAGAGGATAGTAGTTCCAAGGAATGTAACCTTGAGTTTGAGCAGGGACCTGAGGTTAAGCATTTTGACCCTGACCCCAAATAGGATTGGGTATACCTGGATATGGTTGGCCTATAGTAGGGACAGGCTGCTTCCCCCCAGTCGTTTGAGGAAGATTTTGTATCATCTGATTCCAATACTGGGCCAAACAAGGAGGTATATTTCGTCCAAAAGGTGGGGTTGGTCCCCCTATCGTAGGTGGTGTTCCAACCGAAAGTTGTGCCCCAATCAAAGGTTGTGTAGTAATTGGAATATGTCCGATAAGAGGAGGTTGAATCATACCACCTTTTCCACCAACAGGAATCTGCAAGTTTGGTGTAATGGATGGGATAGTGCCACTAGGATTAGGATTGCCAGAAGGAAATTGAGGGAGTGTTGGAATAAAACTGGGAATAGGATGCCCAGGAAAAGAAGGACCACCAGGAGTACTAGATGGGGTTTGCAGAGGTGTTGGAACAGAAGCATTCAACAAAGCATTCAATGCATGGTATCTGGGTGGTAGAGTCGGAGTGACAGTGGGTGTTCGCTGTGTGCTGATAGGCGCAAGACCAGCTGTAGTGAACCTGGTTGGGACACTCGTAGTGTTCGCGAGATGGGCCATCTCAGCAGGGAGAGTAAAGTAATAAGTGGTATTCACCGGTACAAACTCTGTCTCTATAAACACCGGAGGGTTGATTTCAGAGACCACAGGTGAACCAGGACTAAAAAGGGTCCTGCGAAAATCACTTGCAGACCAAAAAGGATCTTGGCCTTCTAAACTGGGAAAAGGCCCAACGGGTGATCCAGAAGAGGTAACAACTAATTCTCCGGAATAATTTAATCACATAAAGGGTCGTTCACCATGGAGAATTCGATAGTCCTCTCTAGTATTGGTAATTCGAAAAGGTTCTAGAGAGGCAGTTGATTTCACTTGTGGTGTGGTAACAACTGCGGCTTCACCGTGCTGAGGAGAGTCCTCAGGTGTAGTTGTAGGCAAGGGTTGTGAACCATCCAGATGCTCTGGAGATAAACCCTGCATTCTACGTGAACGACGTGGGGGAGCTATTGTAAATGAGTGAAAATCTCCATGAAGAAACTCCTATGGTCAACTTCGAGAAACAAACAACACGCGCTAGTAAAAAAAATCTAGGATGCAATCACCAGGCAAACAAGACCTTCTAATTTCGAAGCCACTAGTTGGTGATGAAATCCAACATCGCAACAACGAGATGAGAAGGGGTGGGGATAGGGTGGAAAAGTTATGCTGACGACCTGCTTAACGGACTTACACCCTAGTGCAAGCTCCCACACATAATCGTGGGTATACCCTCCAAGGAGCCCGAGTGAGTCTGGTCAACGTCAATTCCAGGTACCGTGAAGACTTTCCCCTCCATGGTCACCTCGGGTAAGAACCTAGAGAGATAGGCCACTAAGGTCACCACCAACAACAATAAAGCCTGGGGGAACAATCGATAGTCTGATCCACACGCAAGAGTAGGGTATCTAGCCCGAAATCAACTCAAAAGGCTTCCACTCATCATTGTGGGTATACCTTCGAGTGATCCCCACAATACGTGCAATCTCTACACTGATACCAGCAAAGTAGGGTGAGTAACTCTACTAATACCAATGCGACCTCATGCTTGACCCTTGTGTGAGAAGGGCTTCCCAGAAGAAGATGCTGCAAATGGAGAGTCAATTCCATTTGCAGCAGAATTGTGTGTTTTGTGCTTTTGGAGAGTGTATCTCTCTTCCTACTCCAAAGCGCTAGCCTAGCTAAATGTTGGTGTAAAAGAGCCCTAGAAAAGAGTTACTAGATAAATTTTATGATTACACAATGTTATTAAGAGCTGTTGTTTACTCAAAGGTAACGGAAATGAAACTCATGTTGTATGACTCTGACCCAAATAATGCAAGGATGAGAATGAAATATATCACTTTTATTTAAATGAAGCCTATGTATGGGAGAGAGAGAAAGTTTTCCAGATCAACCTTGAACTTCAATGCACAATTTATTTTCAAATGTCAATACAAACAATCACTTATCAAATGACAATGCTCTATTGTGCCTTTTTTCAAATACTTCAACAATCTCAATAATTTGATTTTCAAAGTTTTCTAAAACGAAAAGAATTTTTTGAAAGAAAAACCTTTTGTTTACTTTTCAAAAAGGATCCTCACTATGCCAATGAGAATACAGAAAATCAAAATGCAATGAATCAAGCAATGACAAACCCAATCAACTCTTTCAATGAAAGCAAAAAACAAAGAGCAAACCAAAGTAGTCTACACAAGAAAATAATCTTTCAAACCAATAAGTAAAAGAGAAAAACCAAGTACTCAACTTTCAACCAATCACTGGTTCTCAACTAATCAAACACACTCAAAATCTGAAGGCAGAGAGAATGGTTTTGCCAAGACAAGCCAAGAAACGAAAGTCAAGTCCAAAAATAACAAGAAAAGCCTTGAAATCCTAAGACTATTCATGCATGCAAACTAAAGCAAGAAATATATCAATCAATGGTCCAAGAAACTTATAATAGGTAATCCAACTGATCTGGGCAGTGAGAAAGACCAAAAACTCAAATCCAAATTTTGAAAAATGATGTTCGCAGGCAAGCAATATAACACGGTGCGAGAATCACTGATTCTCGCAGGTGACCCTTGAGCAGGGTGCGAGAACCTCACACTGAAAGCTATGGGCAGAGTGCAAACTCTACCTATTCTCGTAGGCTGCAATGAAATGCAGTGCGAGAATTCCTGAACATAGTCAAAAATTTGAAAATTCAAGAAAAATTGACAAAGTCTTCTGGACCCAGAAGGTCTATCAGGATATCCTGAAGACTCAGAGACTGATAGGACAAGAGAAAAGTGAAACCAGAGCAAATGGCCACAGAAAAATACTAAAAGCCACAAAGAAAATGGGATGTGTCCCCAGTATGGTCGCCAATTTTGTTATTGGTCTACGTAACCGGAGATTCTGGGTTCGATCCCCAGTGGAGTCGCCAATTTTGTTATTGGATAAATCTGTAAGTGCGGACACAAACCGATCTCCCTAGATCCACCTGGATCTAGAACAAAGCATGATAGAATAATACTCTTTCCCTAGATTTTGACTATTTGAATGAACTAGGAAGCAAGAACAAGTTACATACCTTATAATCGCTTCCTATGGTCTTTGTTGCTCCTGCTTCACTCCAGTGCTCTCGTACAGTCAAGATCAAAACAATACAAACCAACCGAAGTGAAGAAATCACAATCTATTCAATAGTCAATCTATGTATATGATCAAGGAGTTATACAATAAAGTGGAACTAGCTTTATGGGAAAGGGACATATTACTGTATCATATTTGATGGAAAGTAAAGATTACAACCCTGAGCCTTGATGTTGCAAACTTCCTTTCGATGGCCCTTGGCTTCGACACACACTTTCTCACTTGTATGAAGAAGATCAACCACCTTTGATGAACTTGCTGGAGTTTCCTAGCTGCTCTAGCTTCAGTCCTTCACACAATCTTTCACTAATTCTCCAATGTCTTACTTAACCTTGTTTACTTGTAACCTTTTCCATGAGAATTCCATCAATATATAGGAGAGAATGAATTAGTTACTTGGATAGGAATGATCCCAAAATATCAGGGAATCCAGTACTTAGATAACCATTCGAATGCCATCTCATCCTTCTAGAAGATTCCCTTCTAGAAGCATCGAGAATTCATCTTTTTCCCTTCTTTAGAAAGAGTTCACACCCTGGTAATTCAACACAATGCGAACTTCTTGCACCCTGTCTTAAGGCAACCTGCGAGAATCATACATTCTCGCAGGAAAATATACTAACAGCCTGCGAACCTCCTTCAAAAGTGATATTTCTGGAAAGAGAAGAAAGTAACTTTTCTCAGAAGAAAGTTCTTATGAAGAGCCTGAGTACACCATCATCAATACATCATCATGATGACCAAAATCATGGGTAACAACAGGTTGAGTATGATCAGCCCATTCCAATATATTTTGGTAATACAAGTGTCATCAATATCTCAAAAAACTCAGTGATGCACTCCAAGATGAAGCACATTCCAATCAAGTATCACCTTCTACAGGAACAGGTTGCAGAAAAGAACATCAGAGTTGAGTATGTGGACACAAAAGAACAAGTGTCAGACATATTTACAAAACCACTTCCATGAGAAGTCTTTGAATATCTTTGCCAAAGACTTGGAGTTATTTCTACTCCAAAATGAATGCTTTTTGAATGCTTATCTTATATGTCTTAGATGTACATGAGGAAGCACCATAAGAGGACAGTTCAGTCAAGGGGAGAAACCTTGTATGGAAAGATACCTTTGCCATTGATGAAAAAGGGGGAGAGATTTATCAGATGTAGAGGACAGAGGAATGGTTCCAGGGGGAGCATGAGTGATATGATTTCAGTATTGCNGGACCCAATATTGTTTGATGTAAATATGACTCATTATTGTTTTTTCATGGTTTATAAGAAGTAAATATGGATGAACTCCAAAGGGGTCCCCTTATGGTGAAATCCCTCACGGGAAGATGTTTTGCGGAGTAAGAGAACCCATGCTTAATTGTGGAATAATGAGATGAAGGACAATATATTTGAAGGTAATATTATTCTATATGGATATTACATGTCATTCCATTTCTGGTGGTATGTGGAATGTCACATAAATCCTCATGGTTTGAGATTTATGGCCTTACGAAGTTGGAGGACCCTCATATGTCATCTAGAAGCCCCAAAAGGTCAAAGTACTCAAAGTGTTTTATAAGATTTTAAAAGATAAATAATAAATTGAAGTGATGAGTGTATTATAATTCAAAGTGAATACAAAATAACTTATTTCAATAATAAATTTAATGGAGAAATTAGAAGTGGGTTAACCCTAAAATAAGGAAAGTGGGCCAAGTGACCTAGAAGATGTTTTTAAGGAAGCTACTTGGAGAGTATAAATAAGAGGCAAGGCTCTCTCATTTTAAACACACTTGAGAATATTGAATATATGTAGTTTTTTGAGGTAACCAAGGATATCTAAGCCAAATTTATGAGGGAAGGTGAAGAAAAGAAAGCTGAAATGCGAGAAAGGATAAATTCTTTCGATGGTGCTTTCTAAGGTATGTTATTTACAGGTCATCTCACCATTTTCGCTATAACTGTTTTTCTATAATGATTCAGACCTTGAAATTTCTATTCCATTGAGAAAACATACCCAATTATCTATGCTAAAAAATTCATCTTGTGGGTCATTGCATTTTTGGATTTACACTCCGTGGAAAATAGGGTTTGTGGCTAGTCCTGAAACTAGTCAAAAATATGTGTTTCGGGTAAAAAGGTCATAAATTATTCATAACAGATCCAAATTAAGTGATACTAAATTTTTCGGTTAGGTTACTATCTTTAATATTCTATGTAATAGTTTCAGATCAATTTAATCAATATTTAACGTGGGGCACGCTCTACAAGGTCACTCTCTAGAATAAGCCAGAATTAAACAAGGTATGTCATTTTTGCTATAACTCCTTTTCTGAGAGGTTCCAAGTAGTGAAACCTGGAGGAATTGCATAAAACACACTTAGTAACATTTTTTATCAGTTTCATATCTTTATACATTACAAGTTCAAAGTTATGATTACTTCAAGTTAGGGTTGTTGACTAATCCAAAACTAGGCATGTGAGACTAAAGAAAAGTTTGATGAAAATGCTAGTCTCTTGTTGTTAAAGTTAAGGATGGTTTGCAGGAATGTGATCATATACACCAGGTCTATTACAAATCTACAAATCATATTTGGATGATGAAAATGATGTGGGATTTTGGTTGATTTACATGTTGAGTACATGGTTGAGACAAGTAGTTGATGAGTTGGCACATACATGAGGTGTATAGTTGATGATGTTGGTACATATTGATGAGTCATAGTTGATGAGTAGTTGAAACATGATTGGTACATACTTGGTACATGGTTGGA
>JASDQU010278235.1:8030-20286 GCA_032191745.1 Picea mariana | reverse complement strand
AATAAATGTAGCATCAAATTAGAGTTACAATTTAAAATAATGCATGATTTTTTCAATAAATATATATAATATTAAATCAAAAAATAAATTAACAATATACCACAAAAATTTGTTAACTCGGGAGCATCATGAATTGTCCATGACAGTATTCCATGGAATTGAAATCATTTTTTCCCTATTGGTCTAGATATGTCATACATAGTGACACCAACCCATAACTTCAACAACTCATCGATGAGAGTCTCAATATATATGTTCATATCTTTAACCTGGTACCTACCTAATTGGTTCAACATACTGCATGATTAATTATACTTATCTAGATGTCGTGATATATAAAAGAAATAATTACCATGCATGAAACAAAGAAATGAAATATTTTGTCATATTTTAAAGAAAATAAAAGATAATTAAATACCTGGAACAATCATTGCCAACATTGTATGCTCTCTCTTGATCAACATCCAAGGAGGAAGGTTATTGTTTATAACAAAAACATGCCACATTGAGTACGTAGAACGAATCTCTCCAAATGGATTGACACCATCAGCTGCCAACGAAATTCTAACATTATGGGGTTCTTCTTTAAAAATTGGCCACTTTTCTTCGATGTAGTTCAATGTAGAACCATCTACAAAAATTCGAAGAACATCGTCTCGACTTCTGTTCTTTTCATGGAAATCCATAAACTGTGCTATACTTTGGCACCTGAACAACCGCTAGAAACATGGAATTATTGGAATATAACGAAGAACTTTGCGATGCACCTTCTTTGACGATTTATTGGTTCGATATCTACTTATTTGACATTGTGGGCATTCATTTTCTAATGCATATTGTCCATAATATATGATATGATCATTAGGACATGCATTAATAGCCTGATAGTCCATTCCAATTTCTTTCATAATCACAGATATTTCTCGATATGTGCGTGGCAAAATATTTGATGTCGGTAATAGAACATCACCTAACAATCTACAAAATTATAAACAATAAGTGAATGTAAACAATATTAATCATCAATATATCATCCAATATACTAATTTACAAATTAGAAAACAATAGCAAAATAGGAAAAAATTGAACCTTTTAAGTATTTGTGAACATGCAGGCCTAAATAATTAACAAATTAAATACCTTAGTATCTGTGTGATACATGTGTTTGATAAACCATTCAAAACCTTCAGGTTTACCAACAACAATATAACAGATAAAAGATTTGTTGTTGAGGTGTCATAAAGAGGTTGACGTGACTTCTCGAGTAGAGGATCAACATCATGACTATCATCCTGGTTGTCCTCATCCATTGGAGAAAATGTGTCTTGGATCAATCTATGTATCTCATCTTCCTGATTTGAATCACTAACATTATCTCCATCCATATCATCANCAATATTTTGATCTCGAAGTTCATCTCCCTGTAAAGTAGTATTTCTGCTAGTACTTGGCAAATAACTCTCTGGAGGTCGACACTTTGGGGGCATCGTCTATATATTTAAAAGCAACATAGAAAAGTTAGTGTGTATAGAAAATATAAAAATCTTGATAAGAAATATTACTAAAATTTATGACATACTGATTGTTACAGATAATACATTAAATATTGAATCCTCTTACCAAGGGACGATATTCATAACCCCCTTCGGCGTGCCCCTTCTCCCTACAATGTCTTTGGGCTGTTGTTATTAAAAGTCTTCTATTTTTCAAACCTCTACAATCATAGCAAGGGAAATAACATTTTCCATTGCCCCTCGCCTCTAATTCCACTCTTAACCGAGCAAGCTTCCTATCATTTTCATTCATTGTGACAAATCCTTGTCTTGAGAAGTAATTGTCTTACCTTTTTTTCCATGAGAAAAATACTCTTTATATTCAAAAGGATATAAAAATTTACAAGGACCAATCACATGGCAGGCTTCTCTCCAAGGAAGAAATGCAAAACACCTGGAACTTTCATGACTGTCAAGACTATCAATTCAAAATATTATCTGTAAAAGCTTCCGATCTATGGATTTCAGACCCAAAATGTAAATGACGAGTCAAAGCTTAATCTTGTTTGCTGGCCCTTCATTGCCATCCTCCCAAATTGCAAAGCTGATATGGATCGATGGAAGATGCAATGCATTTTTTGAAAGGGTGTCCACCTCGTTGTTTTCTTCTCGGAAGATGTGTTGTAAAGAAAGATTTATAAACAACAAAGCTGCTTCTTTGGTTCTCTATTTCCAGCATCCAAGGACTGGTACCTGGAAATCAGCAAGACCATTGAACTAGTCGATGGTAAGTTTTGAGTCTCCAAGAAGTATCAACTCTTCAGTGTATCGACTTGTCAGGACAAGAGATGCCCAAGCACCTAAAATCTTTGCCTTTGTGTTTGATCCTTGTCCGCAGTTCAAGGTCCAGTGAATGCAGGTGTGAGTGTTTAGAACAATTTCCCCCCCAGCTCCACAAAGAGCACCTCCTTTTTGAGAGGCTCCGTCAAACCAGGCCACTGTCCTATCAGTGGGGAAAATAAAAGTGTGTCGAATGGAGGGCTTAGTATTTACGACCGGACTAATGCTTGAAGCTTCCACAAGAAAGTGGTTTGATATACTAAATAATGAAGGAGTCCTCTCTTGGAAAATTTCTTCGTTCCTAGCTTTCCATACATGCCAGCAGAGGTGGACGAGAAGCATTTTATGGTTGTTGTTTTCCTTGAACCAAATGCGAAAGAAGTCTTGAATGTTGGAGCCCGACCATGGAAAGATGATCTTTAGCGCAGATGAGAGGATAGACCAGATCGCTCGTATGAAGGAACAATGAAAGAACACATGGAGTGTGGATTCACTGTCAGACTTGCAGAGAATACATTGGCTCGGGCCCTCCCAGCCACGAGCTTGCAGCTTATCCCACATTAATAATTTGTTTTCGATCAGGAGCCACACAAAAAGTTTGACTTTCAAAGGGTAGTCGTCCCTCCAAATGCTTTGTCTCCAGCTGGCTTTAAGAGGTTTCCAGCTAATTGTAGTCAATGCAAGATAGACATTTTTTGCATTGAGCTGGCCCGAGCCATCTCCTCCCGTACAGATAATAGAATCCAGTTTCTTTTGTAATCTTAGGCCCGATTCTTTGATAGGCTTGATGAAGTCGTCCCATTCGGATAGAAGCTCAGGATCCAGTTGGAGATCCAATCCACTGAGCCAAGAGTCACCATACGGTCCTTCTGTGGTCTGATAGCAGCATTGATTCAAGAAGATGATGCTTTTGGCTTGTAGGTGCGCTAGAAGAGAAGGAGAGAGTAAGAATTTTCTCCCCAATCCTAGGAAGCTGTCTCTGCCAACTTTGATTAAGCAACCATTACCCGGATTCCACGAGAGCCACTGTAAAATAACCGGAAGGGAGGATAAGAGATGTTTCCAGGTTCGAGATCCTTTTGTGGGGCGACCTAAGGTGAATCTGATCCATAGGTGAACCGGGATTTGACGGAGATATTTTGCAGAGATAACTCTATTCCATAGGCCCGGTTTCATTAGAATTCTCCACAGAGTGTTAGCCATGAGCACTTTATAAAAAAGAGGAAGATTTTTGAGGCTGCAACCTCCCATCAGCTTTGGTTTTGATAAAATCTCCCATTTGCTGAGATGAAAGCCTTTGTTCTTTTTACTGCCAGACCAAAGGATGGAGAAGATGAGTTGACGAAGAGAAATCAAAATAGCTACCGCGATGTGGGCTAATGCCATCCAAAAAACCGGGATACTTTCCAGTACATCCTTTATCAGGACAAATCTTCCTCCCATAGAGAGAAATCTGTTTTCCAGTTATGAATTCTGCCTTCAAATTTGTTAATTAACCAGGCCCAGTCATGTTTTGTGTAGTAGGAGGATTTTAAAAAGTAACCCAAATAGGAAAATCCCTTTGATAACTCCAGATATGTAATTCCATACAACTCTTTTAAATCGGTAAGAAAAGGGTCTTGGACATCTAAAGCGAGGAAGACCGATTTTCGGACATTGATTTCTAAACCTGAAACATCACAAAAAGAAATTAGTATAGAATGAATGGTGGTCCATTCGGAAAGATCTGCATTCGACAAGATCAACACATCATCAACGAAAAGGATATGCAGAATATGTGTCAATCCCGCAATTTTTATCCCTTTCAAATGCCCATCTTCTTGTTTGTTCTTGAGTAGAATGTTGAGACCTTCCAGGATGAAAATGAAGAGAAGTGGCGAGAGTGGGCATTCCTGACGGAGTCCTCTCTCACAGTGAAAAGTCTTAGATGCTTCACCATTGATCAAGACCTCCATGGTGGCCAAGGAGATACAGCCCATTATCCAGCTCGTAGTAATGATTCCCAAACCGCTCTATATGAGAGTGAGATACAGAAAGTTCCAGTTTATGCAATCGAAGGCCTTTTTAAGGTCCAGCTTAAGAAGAATCACCTTTAGTTTTTTTGTCTTTATGGTGTGAATGCATTCTTGAGCAACTCCAATGGCATAAAGAATTTGTCTTCCTTTTAGGAAGCCAAGCTATTCTTCTGAAAGAGCCTTGGAGAGAAAGGGACGAAGTCTTCTGGCAATGAGTTTTGAAATTATTTTGTAACAGAGGTTACAGAGAGAAATAGGACAGAAATCATTAAACTGCCTGGGAAGATTAGATTTAGGAATCAGTACAATAAAAGTGTTGTTTAGATGGGAATTTACTTTCCCTCTTCTTCTTGTATCTTTAATGACGTCCAGAAGGTCATGTCTCATAAGATCGAAAAAACGTAGGAAAAGTTCGACCGACCAGCCGTCGAGACCAGGACTTTTCTCCTTTTTAAAACTTTTTAATACTTCTAGCAGTTCCTTCTTTGTACAGGAGGATTCTAGAGATAATGCTTCCTCAGGTGTGACCAATTTTGGGAAAAGGCCTACTAATTTTGTCTGAGCAGCTAGAGAAGAAACTGATGTTGCCTTGTAAAAAGCTTTGTAATGGTTGTATGCTGCAATTTTGAGATCTGCCTGTGAATGATATAAAATGTCGTTCTCATCCTCTATTTCCCAGAGATACTTTTTTGCACGCCAAGAGCAGCCTAATCGGTGAAAGAATCTTGTGTTTTTTTCACCTGCAGCTAGCCAGAGCATTCGGCTCTTCAATCTCCATCTCTCCTCGTCATCCCGAAGGTGTTTATTCCGGGCTTCCTCCAGACAGAAAATTTTATAGTCAAGATCCTCACGCCTAGTGTCCTGTAGCTTTTGAATTTGAAAATGTTCCAGCTCCAGTTCAATATTGTTTAGCTTGGCCTGTTCTCTGTTCTTTTTATCCCTTAACCAGTGAATAGTCTGATCTTTTAAAGTTGTGAGCTTTCTAATCAGGCGTACTTGGGCGTCTTCAGGTATCAAGAGTGAACAGTCCATCCAAACCTCCTTTACCATAGTGTTAAAAGTAGTTTCCCTCAGCCATAGATGATTAAAATTGAAGGGATTTCCAGTTCCATAACGACCCTCCCCCAACTGTAAGCAGATTGGAACATGGTCAGACAGGAAGGGTAGATTTACCCATGCGCGTCTACAATAGGAGGGCAAGAGAAGCTCCTCAGTAATAATAACTCGGTCAAGTCTTTTTTCTATACTTGCAGATCCTTGCCGACCATTCCTTCAGGTAGGCAGAAGCTCAGCAGGCTTCATATCTATCAATGCATTTTTGTAAAAAATATGATTAAAGAAATTTGATAAAGGATCAGACAATGCCTTGTCACCCCATTTTTCTTTTGGACTGGTAATTAAGTTGAGATCTCCAGCAAGTATGAGATTCTTGGCCGCCAGTAAGCCCAGGTCATCGAGTCGTTGCCAGAATTCTTTTCGATCAATACATGGGCCATAGACGTTGAACAAGTTGATAGATCTGTTGAGTTCGTAGCAAAATCCCGAAAGTAAGATTCCCCTTGGGCTGAGCATTGGTGCGAGATCAAATAAGTTTGGGTCCCAAGAGGCTAGTAGGCCCCCCGAGTTCCCCACCGAGCTTGCTGCGCAGAAGATCCATCTCGGATGGAACTGATGTAGAAAATCCCTGGCCACCGCTGTGTCCACCAATGTTTCTTGTAAGAAGATGATTGATAGTTGAGTCTGCTCGAGGAGTATTCACATGGAGGCTTGTTTCAGGGGTCCTCCAACCCCTCTGACATTGAGGGATAGCAGAATCATGATTTCCCTTTAGCAAGGGATTTTAAATCTCTAAGCGCCCCATTGGTTGGAACAGAAATAATAGTGGCCGATGACGAGGAACCAGTCAGAGTCTTCTTTCGCGCATTGCGAGTTTTTAGTGGTGAAAGTTCAAGTCCGATACCTTTTGAAAAGGTAGGATCTGGAGTTGGTAAAGGATTTACAGAAGAAGAAGATGGCTGGTTTGAAAGATGTGGGGAAGGTTACACAAGAGTTTTCCCATTATAGATCTGTAAGGGTATCGAATCAAAAAGAAGAGTGGTTACAGGGTTAACTTCCAGGAGTAGGTTATCTAGTTGGGAAACAGAATGGGACAGCTCTGAGTATCCAGCTGGGGAAATTGAATCTTGAGATAAATCTGTAACACAAATGGGATCCTTCACCGAATCTCTAGTAGGAAAAGGTGGGGGGTGAGTAGAGCTAGTGATGACTGGTGGAAAAGGCACGGGTGGGTTTGGTAGGATAGCAGAGGGCAAAGTTGAGGCTGAAGACTGAGCTAGTCTGGAGGGCGAAGGATCAAGAGGCAAAATAAGGTCTGCTTGCTCAATAATGTAGAGCCTATCCCGGGCTGAGAGGGAACCGTACCATACCAAACATTAAGTTGTCAATTTTTTATATTTTAGCTACTCCTTTCGATTATGAAATGTTTATTTACAGTGACCTACATATTTATAATAAGGTCAACATATTTATAATAAGGTGATCATATGTGTAGAGGATCAACATCATGATGACATAGATAACATATTTATAATAAGGTCATATGTGTACAAATGTTTTCTTTATATAATAACGTCATATATACCTAACATAAGTTTAGGGTTAGTGTTTATGTATCTTATTAGTCCCTTCTAAAGCATGGAATAAAGCAATCGATTGCGAGTCAAAATCATTTTAACTTTTGTAAATTTACAAAAAATTTAACAATGTTTTATAATGTTTTTCAATAAATATTTATTAATGAGAATTTTATATATAAATAAAAATATTTTTTTTATTTTTAAATATTCAAAATTCTATTTTTTGATTGGTCAAAAACTCTGAATTGACTAATTTCCCCTGGTTGGAGGTGACAATTAACCACAAAACTAAAAAAATAAAATTATTTGTTTTTTAAAAAATCCACAAATAACCACATATTAATTAAAAGTACAAATAATGATTGATGTTACCGGCATTCTATGGGTAGTAAATGTAAGAATACACTTTGGATTTTGAGACTTTGTTTTATCTCCTAATGAGTTGATGACTGCACTTTCTCCACCGTCCAAATGTACACACCCGATCACGTCAACCACAACGTTTAGCCTCAGGTTTCACCGATTAGGCTTGAGTTTCAAGAGCAATTCCATATCTTTATCCATGAAAAGAGAGAGAGATTATAGCTACAATTGAAGGGAAAAGGGTATGTGTATTTCATAAACCTAGAATATTATGGAATCCACATACCCTTTTCCATAGAATATACTAACTAGATCCAAAAACCAAAGACATGAGATATGGTACTACACATATTATAGTATATTATCAAGGAAAAAACAAGCTAACTGAAATTTGGACATTTGAACAAAAATTTACAAGTTAAATGAGTACATCAATAAAAAATAACATACTAACCTTGCAAGTTCAAAATCCGAGCTATGTAGATCGAGAATTGGATTTTTTCAACCGATGGGTGACAGAAAAAATAAACAGCTCAAACAAAAGCCAAGAATAGTGTCGCAACTATAGCAATTGTGTCACAAAGTCTCTTAAAGTCACGTATATATAGATCAAATAGTCAACTAGCCGTTAACACCGATCAATGATATAGGAAAAATATTCATCGATATTGCCACGAAAGTTTGTCGCTATTGGGATGAAAATCCCGACTAGATTTAAAAAAAGTAAAAATCGTGGATATTGCGACGAGCTTTCATGGCAATATCGATGAAAATCCCACCCTGTTTAATAAAAATATGAAACTAGTGGAAGCGTGGAAAATTTTCGTGGAATAATCCGTCCATATGTAATAGTGTGAGGTCATAAACGAAGTTTTTAGGAAATCAAAACCCACGATAAAAGTGTGCACCAAGGTACACTATGTCCCTGTAGCTTAAATAAAATCACTTGGATATAACTATCCAAAGAGCTATTATGGGTGCAAAACAAAGCTCATATGAGAAAGTTATAGTTGAAATAGTTAAGGTGAAATTTCGACACCATTTTACTTCCAAAGGGAATAAATCATTGCTCATAAATTTTTTTGAGGCACAAAATCATTCTATGGAAATATTATGAACCATATAAGACATCCATATATCAATATTTCATATTTAGGCATGTAAACATTTGTGGAAAGATAAATAAGACACATGCAGCATGCACGGATAAATTGGGAAAAATAGTCAAAACGTCTCCGGACCATAACTTTCAACTCAAAGTTCCTATTGGAGAAAACAAATAGTCATTGGAAAGGTATTGAGAAGGATAAGACATTTATCCACCCAGAATTTTGAATTGGGTGCTAAAATTTTCTCAAAGAGTAATAAAGTAATTATGTAGTAGTAAGAAAGTGGAAATTGCAGCATGTGAATGTTGTAACTTTTTGTTTAGAACTTAGAATGAGGAATGAGTACATCCATTGGAGAGATACTTAAAAGAAAAAATTGTTTAAGGAATCATATTCTGACTTGGTGCATTGTGTTCTTCATAAATTGATTTCAAGAATAACCCATAATCTAATTGATACATATTTTGGAATATGCTTAATTCTAACAACAATTATTGCATGCGCATTCTTGCAGAATTAGAGATACAAAAATAAGACTTTAGTTCCTATATGAGAACTAGAAATATAGATTATACACAAGAGTATTACAACCATGAGGAAGATATCATAGGTATTCATGTCAGCATGGGTAATGTTGAGACTGAGACTAATGGGAGAAGAGATGGGTAGGTGTTTGTAACTATGAGAATCCTGCAAAAATAAGTGCAGAGCTATCAGGATGATAATGAAAAAATCATGAAATATTAGGAGGAGATACTTCAAATCCTGAATATGTTGTAGAAGCAAGTCAACAAATATTGGGGCACAAAACAAGAAGATAGTGCTATAAAAGTGGAAACATCTAGATCTCATAATAGGAGATATGATCATGGAGGATCTAGATGGTCAGGGAGTATTAACAGGCATCAACACTCCTTAGGGAACTCAACCTGAAGAGCATATGCACATTCAAGGTCGAAAAGTAGACCAAGTATGTCTCTGGTCAGTCATCAAAGAAGGAGACATGGATTAGATAGCTTGCAATGGAAGCTGAGGAAAATCAAGCCACCATATTTTGATGGAGAGAACAAGAAATGAGAATATGCAAAAGCATGGTTGTTGGGAATAAGGAAGTATTTCTAGTTGCATGACTACTCAACAAATGCAAAAGCCAGAATTACAACTACCACCTTCAAGGAAATACATCTATGTGGTGAGATCGACTGAAGCAGGTTAAGCACCTTGATGAAAAGAGAATTTCTTGGAAGCAGTTCAAGAAATATTTTCAGCAGCCATACTTGTCAGAGCAATATTAAGACAAGAACATAACATTATATTTACCTTTAACCATATTCTAAAGTTACAAAGAATATTATTTTCTGTGTGAAAATATTATTTTTTCTTTTCTTAATACTCCACATTATTTTAGCTAAGCTAATTCATCGAAAAATGAATTACCCACTGGAAAATGACTTACTCATCGGAAAATAAAATAAGTTAAGATAACTACGGTGAGTTTAAACCATTTTTTTCATGTATTAAAACAATATTTTCCCTAAATTAAGGAAAATTAGAAATTGTGTATCAATTGTTTAATTCCACTTACTAAATCTATTCACAATCAATGAATAGAAGGATCAAAAGCCATGATGAGCTAAATCATATAACTCCCACTTGCTATGATGTTTGAAAAAAAAAAACGGCCATAAGATTGGAGGCCAAGATAACATGGAAAATGAGTTAGAGAAAGAACCCTGCATTTTTTAATATTTTTCTTTCCAAATCGATGGATAGAAGGCAACTGGAGACAAAAGACGAGTTAGAGAAAAATCATAGTTGCCAAATCAATGAAGAAAATGTGGCTAGAGATAGAGGACGAGTTAGAGTGGATGAATTAGAGAAACAAGCATATTTTTTTCCCGATTTGTTTTTCCAAATCAATGAGCACAAGTCAGAGTGGATGAATTAGAGAAATAAATGCATCCCCCCCTCCCCCTCGTGCGCCTTTTTTTCCAAATCGATGAATAACATGAATTTGGAGATGGAGGACGGATTAGAGAAACAACCCACTTTCCAAATAGATGAACCAAAGGAAGATGGAGACGAAGGACGAGCCAGAGAAATTGCCCGTGTTTTTTCAAAGCATTTTTCATTCCAATCTGTGTGCTAAATCAATTAAACCAACAAGGAGGGTTTTATTTTCATTTTCAAAAAGGTAGAGAGAAATAAGAGAAGAGGTTGTCTCCATTATTGGAAAGAACCAATGAGAAAGAAGGGTAGACAACCACTTAATTATTGGAAACACGAAGTGAGAAAGGAGGGAGTAGAAGAAATTAAATTTTGGTGTGATAATGAATTTCATGGTTAGGTTTTTTGGAGGTAATTGGAATTGCGAAAATTTTAAAGAGTTTTGGAATTGCAAATTTTTTTACTATAAAATGGAGGAGTTTCATAGTTTGGATCAAGGAAGAAGTAATGAATTCCAACCACATACGAGTTTGCAACCAACTACATGATGTTGCATGGAGAACCAGGTTCAATGTTTTATTTTTTCATTGAAATCTGAATATCAAAGATAATTTATGTTTTTTATGCTACATCTCCATATTTTTTTATGGTTAATGAATACAACTAATCAATTATTCCATTTCCATTCCCTCTTCCACCTCAAACGTATCCTTTCCAACTATAAATTCTTGCAAATGGATTCTTTCAAAAGATCTAGAGGAAGAAAGACAATCTACTTGAATCATAGGTTGAGTAGCATTAACCATTGTGTAACTACCACTCCATTTCAGACCACAAAATTTGAAAATGACTTTTACTATCCTTCTTGAACTGTGGCCTTATGTTTTTTATTTCTAAACTTTTATAAAATAGTTGTATTTCCGAGGCATGCAATTTTAGAGATAGGCTAGGACCTCTATATTTGTTTAAGTAAATGTTTTGTACAAAAGTATTGTTATGTTTGTGGTGTTCTCCCACACATGAATGAGATATTAAACAATTTGTATTTCCCTTTTGAAAATATTTTAGTCATTGTTTCCTTTTACCAAGGTACCTTTTCTCTTATTAAGTGTTGATGTTTGGAAAACCTTAGGAAGCCATTCTCTTAGATTAATAATTAACAATATAATTATTGATTATTAAATACTATATATAATATGTAAATCATAATAAAACATAGTTATTGATTATCCAAGGGACACATCCTTTCATGGATGGTCACCATATGTTCCCTATATATGAAACACTCATCATTGTAATAATATATCGATCATATCTCATATGAAGAAAAACAACATGGTATCAGAGCGAGACTGGGCTTGAGTTCTTCGCAGGTGGGCCCAAGAAAATGAGAGTAGATCAAAATGTTGGGAGTGTTAAATTTATGGGGTTGTTACAATCTCTATGTACAACATATTTACTTTTTACTACTACCTAAATTATAGAAAGAATTTTATAAATTATGGAGGGAAATATTTTCTAGTAAAAATGTCTAATTACCTAAATACGAGGAATGTAGTGCATATTTACTTCTACCTATATTTATGCAAACAATCACATGAATTATGAAGGAACAATTTAACAAACTAAAATACCATGTGGATGGATTATAACCAAATTAATCTTTAGGTAGTTACCAGAGGTATTCTCCAACTATTTATAAGAAAGAAAATTAAATTTAATTTTCAAAGAGACGTGTCTTTTTTGTATCAATCTAATATTACTATAAAAAGACACTTGAAAGACACAACAATAGACACACATATTTTTTCTCTCTCACACGTGGGATAAGTGATCTAAGGAAGAGACTAAGA
>JASDQU010278223.1:0-14888 GCA_032191745.1 Picea mariana | reverse complement strand
TCATGACATATCAGTTCATGAATTCTCCCAAGGGTTACAAACAGTTTTTACCACCAGAGGTTCATACCTCCATTATTCAGGTTCTCCTTCATGGATCATACCCTACTTGGGTATCCAAGGCATACAACTGCCTTTCAAAAGTTCATGCATAATACTAAGGCAATAAAATATTTCAGAAGGGGTTCTTACCAGATCCCTTCATACTTTGTGCCACATAGGCATGAATATCTTTATACCGATTCTTGGCTACTAGAACCCTCTTTCTGATTTTTACCTCGTCAGCAATGCTTTATGGGGACTTTTATAGCCCTGTTAAAAATATTTCACCCGCAGCCTTCTCTTGGTCATTCTCTGTTTGAGGTTGCCCATCATTGGCAACTGTCTTCCTCAATAACTCCAATTCATTTCTATACACAGCATGCATCATCATAGACACAATTACATTAGTCGTAATATTAAACCAAATGCATGTATCATAACATTCTAATTCATAAACATCTTCAAATGTTTCCACAAGTGCAACACAAACAAATTTTGATTGTATCTTTGGCAATACAATCCTTATTACTTATGGTGTCAAGACCTTTTCACTTTTATTGGAGTACCAACTTTCTCATCCAAGAGAAAACATAATACTCAGTGAGGAAGGAGTTGAGGAATCTCCCTTTCTTCCAACTCTTCCTACACCGCCTCGGACTTTTCAGCCCAGTCGAGTTATCTCTAAGGCCTCACTGCCTTTTCTTAATCATGGCTTCAACCAAGCATAATCAGTTAAATGTACTCATTTGTTCATTTAATCATACTCAAAGGGTTTGCTTTCCTTTATCAACTATATCGATTTCCACAACTGCTCTTTTAATCCTACGGCTCTGTTAAACAATTTAGGGTTCTTAGGGTGAGGAAAGTGTTCCTCCTTTTCTCCCCCTTTTACTTATGCAGCCTACTTCTTATTGTGATCTTTTTGTTCTTTTCCTGAGCAGCCCTATGTTAGACTCATCCTAACTCTTAGGATACATCAACATGCTTTAATAGCAAAAATCTTTTGCCCATAATGAATCATGAACATGTGCATCCTGCACACTACCATTCGGTTATCAGAATGGTCAACATCCAATTGTTAATCTTCCACTTACACATTTATTTTAAAATGTAATCTAGGATTCTTATAATCTTATAGCCCCCTGCTTAATTCTCAGCAGTCATTAAGGTTGTGACTCTGTTCTTTTGACAGAGTCCTTACATATTTTTCTTCCATCAGGAACTCCTTCGGCATGCAACTTCCTTGTTGCATATCCATCAGTATTTGTGATGGCCTCAGCCTTGAGTTAGCTTTAGTTTTTTTTTTTTTAAATATCCCCCTTAAGGAATATAAACATGCATCTTTGTTAACTTACATCTATGACGTACTTAACCATTTTCATAATCCTAAGCCTGCATGTAGTTGTCATAGGTATATTCCACAGCCCACATACATCTTTACTTTTAAGATCAGTCAACTTGGGATTGTTCACAATCCTTCTCATGTGATCCTCAAATAAATAAACATTTGCCTCTTATCATGACAACAGAGCATCCTTGCTCGTTTACTCTTTCATTTATGTGTACTAGATTTTCCTGGTGAGATGGAGCACAACCCCCTTAACATATCATTCAAGATAGAACTTTCATGACTCTTCAGAACGGACTCAACCATGCATCCATGGTATTCATTCAATCTTGGAAAAATCAATACTTGCTTTATATTTCGCTCATCGGGAAAAACCATATCGTGCCTATAACTATACTCTTACATCATACGTGTGCATTACTTGCACGTTTAATATCATTCATACCTTACTGGTATTAATATCAGGCTTCCTATTATGAAGCTTCAAAATGCATTAAACTCATGCGTATTCATCATACTAGCTCAAGCCTTCCCCTCACGCAACCATCGACGGTGACCACGATACGAACTAAAAGGCACTTTGCATTTCGCAATTTCGGGATTCCTGTTGCAAGGAACTCTGGTTCCTCAATCCCCAAAATCCGAAACCTGAAAGGTCGAGGCTAAGGTTTTCTCGGTTCTTTTATCCACATGACCCTTCACTCAGAACCTGGGGTCAACTCCTAGACATGCGTCGGGATCCCGTATTTCGGCAAATCCACAAACAACGCTCCACCATTTCCCAAAAATTCTAATCCACGAGGGTCCGACAACCTGGATCCCACTGTCCAGATCTCTCTACCAATCAATAGTCCTGATCAAATCCCGGCTTTCCACCTTTCTGGATTCTAGCGGAGTCTTCACCTCCTAACTCCGTATTTCAAATCCCCAAAATGTGTATGCGTCAGATCAACGATCCACCGCCTGTCTCGATCCAACGGCTTAGGTATGATGTCGGGATTTCGTGACATGCAAGTTCTCAAAACTCTGCCCGTTGACTTCCAAACCTCCGACTCTCGAAGATCCGATTACACTAGATCTACGGTTCAGGTCATCCGCTAACCAACAACCCTGATTGAATTGGTGATTTACCTTGCACGACTTTGGGAAAGTCTCTGCTTCTATTTTCCCAATAGTCGAAACCTTGAAGCTCTAGATCAACGACTCTCGTTGATTCCAATCTAACGGATACTATTCCTACTGAGCTTCTGAGTGATGAGAGTTTATCAGCCTTATCTTCTCCGTTGATCTACTAGATCTAACGATTCACGAAATTTTGGTATTCCTCCCTTTGATAATTCCACCGTCCATTCAGATTTTCAATGACTTCCAGCCACGAACTTGGCATCAACTCTTCTGGAATTAACCTCTACGTTCAACCTCCGGAGCTTTCAAACTTTAACACAAGCTTGTTTCTATACGCACTCCATGTGCTCTATATGCACACTCGGCATACGAAATTTCCCCGCTATCTTCAACTATTCACATTCAAACTTTATTATCACTGTTAATTAGCATATCCCTACTCTGATAAGAGTAGTTATCATTTTGGCAAAGGAACAGTATAATTCCTTTGCTGGAATTCCGTAAGAATTCCCAACTTACAATTTCGTTATGCAGTCCTTCTCCTTAAAGGATAAATGCAGATAACAATATCTCCCTATGCAACTCGTACATGAGCCCAAGCAGGCCAAGTGTTGTAACCTTGCTTTGATACCAATTTCTCACACACCCACTACGGAAAAATAAAATTTTCACCTTTTCTCGAGGGACATAATCCCCGAATTCCTACGAGGGCCTAGCACAGGGGGCCTAGCACAGGCTAGCTCTTCCCTTATCCTCCTCCATGTGACCACTACTCGTGACCACGAAGTCTATCCAAAAAGGCACCCTTCGCATTTTGCGATTACAGGGGTATTGTGTTCAAGCCACCCCCGATTCCTTATTTCTCGAAAACCCAAAAAGGATTAACGAGTGGTAAGATCCTCCCTTATCTTGACCTCATGTGACCACGCACTAACACCAAAAGGTGCTACCGGCTTTCGTCTTTCAGGATTTCTACATACGAGCTCTCCCCAGCTCCCTGTCCTTTGAAACGTCGAAACCCAAAATGGGGTTAACGAGCTCTTTAGCTCCCCTTTCTTCCTACTCCATGCGACCACCTTCGCAACCATGCGCTAACACCAAATGGCACTACTGGAACTTGGCTCTCAAAATTTTGGTTGCAAGGAACCCTTGTTCCTTCAATTCCCGAAACCCGAAACAGGGCTAAGATTCTTGGCTCCTTCCCCTAAGCCTTCTCCATGTGACCCTATCCTATGGCCTAGGGCTACTCCTTTGAGTACTTCAGATTTTGCGATTCGGGGAATCGCGATGCAGTGCCTCACCTCCTTTCTCTTTCAAATCCTTGATTCCCGGAGACTCGATACCATTCGGATCTACGATCCAGATCTTCCACTTGACCAACGGTCCAGATTAAATCCCGACATTCTACCTTTCGGGGTTCTGGCGGGGTCTTCACCTCCCAACTCCCGAATTCAAATCTCTGGTGAATCAAATCAACGGCTCAGGTTTGATCTAGAACGATGGTCCACAAACCCTGTGATCTAACAGCTATGATCTCCCTTGAATCAACAACTAGGATTAAGTTGTGATTTCATGACTTGCGAGTTCTAAGAACTCCTCTTGTTGACCTCCTTCAGCAGGGAGTCAACGAAACGCTGAATGCTCGCCACGTGTCCTCTCTGATGGATGGTCATGATTCTTTCGGACTCCTTGTTTCACAAATTTGGGGGAGTCTTCACTCCTATTTCCTTGGTAACCAATTTCCCAATGGATGTAGATCTCTGCCACGTGTCACCCTGGATCCAATGGTCCAGAATAACCTTCGCAATTTCGGTGATTGCGAACCCTCGTTCTTCACCACCCTTATACGCCTAAGTTCTGAAACCCTGGTGGCTTTCAAATGTTCACCACCTATCCTCCAAAATGGACGGCTGGATGGATCTCTTCACAGTTTCGTGATTCGGGAGTTTTTACAACTTCTCCTCACCAATCTCTCGGTAACCAATTTCCTGATAGATGTAGATCACCCTCCACGTATCACTACCGATGGATGGTCAAGGTGACTCCCCATGGATCCTGGGATCTACGGTCCCGATTCCTTCGCTACTAGAGAAGACTGAAGGGGTCGAGGTGTTAACTCCTACATTCCTTCTTTCAATCTAACGGTCGTGACACACCTCAGATCCTCCCGAAAGGATCTCGTCTGCTCATCCTCCAAATGAAGGGATACTCCCTCTCATTACTTGAACTTCTCGATATACCTTATGAGCTTCATCAGTTATGAAAGATATAAGAGTGTTACGCTCTTTCTCCTGGACTAAACGCCTAAAGGGATCTTCGGCACAACTATTGCGCTCCTTCATCAAGTCTAGGACTTAAGGGGTTCTGGGTTTCTATTTGCCTCATCGGGAGCCTATGCATGTCTGCACTACCTCTCTTGATCTTAACAGGCTTCGTCCTCCAAGGGACTCAAAACGGTTAGGAAGGTTGACATGCGCACATGAAACTGTGTCCACGGTCAATGAACACACAGCTCGTGACTCTGGCTTATGCCACCACAAGACACAAGTATTTACGAGTTCAAAACATATCCTAACCATATGATTTCTTACTGGCCTAATTATGCAACCAAGCAGCAATAAAAAGGATACAGTATATCCATTAAGAAATTCATGCACAATTTTTTAAACATACACAGTATAACCAATTCATACACAGTTACAACTAAACTGCACAAGGTAGGAGATATCTTATCTATTTCAGGTTGTCACCAACCACCTAACTGTGGGTGTTCGGCCTTCCACCCGACCATAGGCTCATAGGCATTCAATCTTAGCACTCTGGCCACCCCCGTGCCAAGCCATGATATCACCAGGGAGTTCTGACAGTTCTCAGGAGTTCTGTCTCTGTTCCTTCTTTTGCTCGGGTTCTGTTCTCTGCAACTCGGAGCTTTCTCTTTCGGTTATGGCCTCGGCGAGGTTTCTCAGATGCTCACTTGGCATCAATCTCACAGCCTTCTTTTCGTGTTTCGTCGGAGAGCTCTGCGCCTCTCCCTTGCAAGCTTACGCTTTTGTCTGGTCTCTCCTCTCTTGTTGCCTCCATGTGTATCTCTCACCTTCCTTCTGTCAGAAGGAAGCTCGGGTCAGCTTGGTTTGCTAGACCCTATGGTACTTTGGGCTGACCTCCTGCAGCTAGACCATGCTCCCATTCATGGGGGTGGTTGGTAATTCAACTACCGGTCCTTTCTTCATTAACTGATTTTCTTTCCTTGGGATTCGAAGGAGGTTTTGTCATCCTTATCAAGGGATATTTTGGGGTTATTTGGTATAATGAACCCTCTTGTATGTTTTCACATTCTTCCTCTAGTGATATCATGGCCAGTACTTTCAAGGCTTCACCCCCACAGTCAGTTATTTTGAAACTCAATCAATAATACATTTACATTTTCCTCACACCTTAGCATGGTAATTCATATTTTATGATTAATTACAAATTGGGGGAAACAAGGTGTTACACGTGTTCTGAAAGGAAAGGTGAGTCCACCCAAGTTCTGATTCTATCATCAGTTGTAGCAAGATTAACTGAGATATAGAAGCGGTCTAATCACTTGGTGATGGACTCCTGACCCACTCTGCCATTTCGCCATGTTGGAGCCAAGACGTCCGGTGGGTAGTCTACTAATCCATGAGCCGGAAAAAGAGTTTTGAAAAAATCATCCAGTGGGTCCTGTGCAATGGAGGCACCCCAAACTTCGCTCGAGCTAGTGGTCAAGTTCAAATCACCAACAATTATTAAGTTTTCAAGATCGAGCAGACCGTTGGACTCCACTTTTTCCCAGAATAATTTTCTGTGTGAGTAAGGACCATAGGAGTTGAGAAGGTTTATCTGTTGGTTGTTCCATCTACAGGATCCATTTAAAAGGATGCCACCGCAGCTCAGAAAAGTATTTAAATCGAATAAATAAGGATCCAAAGTGGCAACTAGACCTCCATAATTTCCCAGCGAGTTTACAAAGCAAGTGTGCCAGTTTGGGTGGAATTTGTTAAGAAAAGTTCTTGCTTTTTGTCCATCAACCAAAGTTTCCTGTAGGAAAATAATATCCAAGGAAGACTGAGAGAGTAGTCTTATGAATGCAGAGGATTTAAGGGCAGGGCCCACCCCTCTGATATTGAGAGAGAGCAAGATCATTATTTGGTTCTCGCTAGGGATTTCATGCCTCTAAGCGCCCCAATATCAATGTGTTGAGAAGAAGATTATGTGGTGAAAGAAATAATGGGCCCCTCTTTGCGATGAGCACTTCTTGTTTGGTGAGTGTTCATACCCAATTCCTCTTGACCAAGTGTGATATTTTCCAAGATCCACTCTAGAGAGTACCGTGTGTCCTGAACTCCCCTCCTCGATAGATGGCTTGATAATCGACTTCCCCAGGAAGGTGGGTAAAGGGGATGGTGAGAGGACTTCTTTGTAGTACGGGAGAAGTGAGTCCATGATATTATTAAGTGTGTTATCCTCTAACTGAGATCCACTATTTCCTGTAGTGAGTGAATCGTCCTCTGTGCAGGCGTAGTTGTTTCAGTGCTCACAGGATCCAAATGTGTAATTGGTAAATAGGCAGGGAGGGTAGCCCTCGGGGAGAAGGCCCGAGGTTGGTCAGTGGTCGAGCACGCAGAGGGAAAAGGCGTCGAGCAGGAGGTTAAGGTAGTAGGGGGCGTGGATGGTGTGGGAATCGGCTGGGGAGGGTCAGGAGTAGTGGTGTAGGAGGAGGAGGTAACAGGTTGGGACAGGTGAAAGTACAACAGACAGGAGGATGTGTGTAAGGAGGAGGCATATAGGGGAAGTTTTGTCTAAGCTGGATCTAGTCGATAGGGGGTAGCGCCAAATATCTGAGCAGATTCATTGCGAGTAGGTCTTTTTCCCAAGAGGTAAGTGAGGAGAAAAAATTTGGGAAAATGGACTTGAGCTTACCAATGATCGAGTCTGGGACGGCTGGCTCTTCGAAGTCTGGCAGGTTCATAAAGGTAGGTTGTGTGTTTACATCAGGGGAATCCATCCTGGAGGATAGTTCGAGAATTGTTTCCTCCGACTATTCCACAACCAGTCTACCCGGGCAGGCGTTTCTAAGGTGGCATGTATGTCTGCAGAGTGTACACCTGAAGGGAATGTCAAGATAGTCCAGAGTATGTCGTAAGTGTTGTCCACACCATTCAATGTCGATGGTTTTCGACAATCCATCGTGTATGTCTATATCCACCATGAATTTTTCCATATTCTTTATCAATCCTGAGAGAGACAGTGGGTCTATGCAGATGAAGCGACCGAGAGCGTTATTTATGGCCTCAAGGGATTTCAAGTTCCAGAGGTGTAGTGGCAGTCCTGAGAGGAGAATCTAGAAATGTATGAGGCGAAAATAGTCCTGAGAAGGATCGAAGTTGATGCCCCAACGCTTGAGCATGAGGCTACCGTCATCCAGAGTCCAGAGATGATCCAGTATGGAGGTAGAGTTCTTCGGTGTTTTAAATCAGAAGCAGAGCCAACCTCGAGATAGGTAGGAGATCTTTGGAGTATAACCCAGCAGAGGGTGCCAAGTTGTTTGCACCCAATCCACAAGGTTAAGTCGACGAAGGTGTTTGTATGAGATCCTTCCCACAAGTGTAGAGAGGCTTAAGGAGATCAAGTCCTCAAGGCCAATACCCTGTCCAAGAACCATTTTCCTCTTTGTTTATTTTGAGCACCAGGGTCTGGACTGTGTTTTTAAGCAGTTGCTTGTGGTTTCTCTAGACTGACAAGTGTGCCTGGATGGGCCTGCGGGTTTCCACTGAGTCGGGTTAGTATTAGATCCACAGAGGGTTGAGGTAACAGGAGGGTCTATCGGTATAGTGTTGGGGAGAGTGGAAGGGGGGAGGGGGACTAAAGGAGTCTGTGGCGAGAAGGGAGAGAGACGAGGTTGTAGTACCATAGAGGATGGGAGAGTGTAGATTGTGGTTGGTAGAGATATCGGGGGGTGTGATGGGTAGTTAGGTGGGGTCGGTGTGGAAGTTGTGGGATCAGAGGAGGAGTTGCAAGCGTAAGAGGTCCCCAAACTAAGGGTGGTAGATAGAGCGAGTCTAACTATTTCATCCGTCGAGGTGTAGAGAGCCTAACTGTTCCAGAGGGCATCGTCATCCATTAGTGCGCTAACATCCCTCTCCATCAGAGTGGATCTTGAGGCTGGTTGGTTCCACTGAGTTGTGATGACAGTATTTGGCAGAGTGAGTAAGTTGGTCAGTAATGTCAGTCCAAGGGTGGGCAGAGTGAGATGAATGTGAAGTTGAGATGTGTGGAGAGACAGAGCCAAGGCTATGTAGTAGGTGACCAGTCTGATCGAGCCAAAGCTTTTAAGGCCCAAATAGGAGCTAAATTGGATAGGTGAGGAGAAGCTCAATATAACAAAGCTTATTTTTGACAAAAATGTCCAAGGCTGCCAAGGTAGCTGAAAATTCCATGTTGTTCTAGCTCAAAATTAATGGAAGTCGATATTCTCATACAGCAGGAGTAGGAGCAGGAGCTAAGATGAAAGGGTAGGTAGTTGCTCAGAGGAGCAGAGCTTTCTTGTGCCATGAGTGCCCATGGTCACCTTCCACTAGGAGCGGAGCTTGCTCAGAGGAGTGGAGCTTGCTCAGAGGAGCGGAGCTTGCTTGTGCCATGAGTGTCCATGGTCTCCTTCCACTAGGAGCGAATCTTGCTTAGAGGAGTGGAGCTTTCTTGTGCCCATGGTACATGACACTACAAGCTTATGAAATATAAGTACAACTATAATTGTGGTCACATGAATATCAAGTGTTACTATTACATCACTACTAGTAATTATGTAGATATTGATATGCTTATATGTGAACAGTGTAAGTACCATATGTATTCAGATTAATCAGCGTTATGTGATAAGGTTATATAAATATCTTTGTAATTATAAGCTATACCAGTAGAAGCTATACCACCAACATAAAGTTTATCATGGAAACATAGTAGATAAGCTTATATGAACCGACTTATATGAATATTATAGCCTGTAAGAGTAATGAAAGAATAGAGAAATGGAAACACAGTAGATAAACTTATATGAACCAACTTGTATGAGTATTATAGCATGTAAGGGTAATGAAAGAACAAAGAAACATGGAAGTTTCTTATACATTTAATTAGATTATACCAAATTACCTCTTGCTTAACTAGTTCCAAGTTGTTATAATGGTAAATGTGATTAGCTTTAGGGATGATTTTAGGGGCTAAATTTCGCTCATGGTCTAATTTTCCATGGTTTTTCCAAAAAAGAGATTCGCTATTTTAAAAATGATTCGGCCAAATTCTATAGGATAAAATTATTTTACCTTAAAAATCGCCAAAATTTTATAAAAACTATATGAAATCCTTAGAAATTTGAATATTTTTACAAAAATATCGCCAAACATTTATAGTCAGCATATGAAGTATTAGTAAGATTCGCCAAGGTTTCCACATTTTTAAAATAATTTTCTATCCTTAAAATCATCCCTAATTAGCTTAGATTATGGAAATACAAATACCATCAGTATTGAGATCATAACTAGTGATTGCTCTTATATCATGTATTATGTGATTACTTATGGCTATTAACTTTATTCCATTACGTATTCATGTTGTGTTTAATATTCAAGTTACTTCATTCTAGTTACATGTGACTTGTTATGACCCTTACCTCATATGTACAATCTTTTTGTGTAATAGAGTGCTCACATCATATATGATCGTGTTAATAGAAGAGGTATCACTATCTAATACTCGATACTAGTTAAATGCTCATATACTGAATACATGTGTATAAGTATTGCCATGTGTGTTTAGATTAATACAAGTAACCATTCATGTATTATGTCTAATTAACTCAAGCATGAAGATGATAACAACTTGTTGATTACTGGGATTGAGCTTTATCTGTAAATTGGTGATATGAAACCTATGTAAACAAGCGTATAAAGTGTAATTGATACTGGTAGTGTGATGAAACCTTTACAACTGCTAACTATATATGCTAAATTAATTGTATTAATACTTACAATAACAATAACTTATACTAGATTACAGATATGTCTATGTGTAAAAAGATATAATTGGTTTATAAATCAAACTCCACTGATTACTACTAGTTAATAATTTGATACCCTGTTACTCTACTTATTATGTAGAGATATTATAATAGGTACATATACTATGATTACCATTAGTCTTAGTTATCTCACTAGTGCTTATTATAGAAATAGCTATATGATTACTAGTTAATTATTACAGACGTGTGGAAATCAAACAAATGTATTATAGAGCTTATCTATGATACAAGATTAGTAGGTGTGATGAGTGAGATATGGATCTAATTTATTATGATAGAAAAATAACCATTAACTAGGAGAACACGATTACTGAAACATAGTTATGAGTTACAACTTATCAATGTAGGGAGTGTAATCCCCTGTTTCATTACCTATACAATAAGGATTCTATGCATATAGTTTACATCATACTTGTTATACTAGTATTCCAGTATGATCATTCATTAGTATCAATAGAGATCAATCACTATTATTACACTATCATTTTTCATAACAATATTAAGATTATAGTCTTAATCAAAGCATGAGTATTGGTTTAGATCAACTTACTTGGAACATGAGTGGTCATAACACCATTGGTTCATAGTAGAACTCTTAGACCTGTGTGTAATGATCAAGCTTCATGATATTACAGTGTTTTCATAATATGTAAAATGTATGATACTAATCTACTTGTTTTACCTTATATGACTCATTCATACAATGAACCTGTCTAATAGCTCAGATCAATCATACTAGTTTGAAACTAGCTTATAATATGCATTGATCATACTTAACTTAGTTGTACTTACTCTAGTCAGCTTACTTATTAGGATCAAATCAACTAGTATACAACATGTTATGAATCACTTCCTTTGATATGTATGCACACAACCTATTCCCCTTGATTCGATATGGTTTGTCATATCTCATACGGTTAATGAGCATATGCTATTGGTCAAATTGGTGTTAGTTGATAGTACAAAGCCCATTCATAATGGTTATAAGATTGACTCGGTATCCATATATGCCTTATTTGTTTTAGTAGCTATATATGATATCTCATATGATATGTACATGAGTAAAGGGATAGCTCTAATACAACCTACTCATAATGACATTATATCAATAATCAATCTTAGCTCATACTTCTATATGCATCAATGAAGTAACCAAACTAACCAGTGTATCTCCATAATAAATGCAACATGATCACATTCCATGTTCATGATTACAAGGAGAAGAGAAGTCTATGCAGTTAATAGGGAAGGTTACTAATCAAAGCTATCATGTTTAATGGAGTCCAATCATTCCCATAACTATGAACGAGTGACCTTTACCTGAATAAGATTAAGCTTCCAAGTTGATGAAGTACAGGAAAACCATGACCTTTATTATTGTATCCTCAGTATAAGCATGTACAAAATTTGTATTCAATTACTCTAGTTATGATGGAATCTAATTACCATTAAATCAATAGTCACTAATAAGGGAAAGTTGGGATAATGTTTCTCCATATTTGATATGCTAATATAGTATGAACAAGTAGAAGCTTACTATGATAACAATGTGATTCCCAGCTTAAGTCAAACATAGCTTGCAAGCAATGGAAATCAGGCAGCTTATGATACATGGATACTATGATGAAAGTGGTGGTATTAAGTCATATTCAACTTACTGTATTCATTGATCTCTATTGTTCCAATGATTTGATTAGTATTGATTACTAGTTATAGCATGAAGAGTGTAATCATCATGTTATAGTAGGAGCGGGCCAATAAATGTGTGATATTTGTAGTATATTTTTAAAATATAAAGATTTTTCTCCGAATATAAGCAAGGGTCTCTGTTATGATATTTGTAGTATATTTTTGGAATATAAATAATTTATTAGATGTATGGTATTTGTATAGTATATTCTTATAATATAAAGATTTTTCTCCGATTATAAGCAAGGGTCTCTGTTAAGGTGTTTGTAGTATATTCTTGGAATATAAAGAATTTAATATAAGCAAGGGTCTCTGTTAAGGTATTTGTAGCATATTCTTAGAGTAAAATGATTTTTCTCCGAATATAAGCAAGGGTCTCTGTTATGGTATTTGTAGAATATTCTTGGAATATAAAGAATTTTCTCCGAAAAGGGTCTCTGTCTCGTAAAGAATCTTCCCGCAATATAAGCTAGCATCTGTGTCTCGTAAAAAGTCTTCTCGAAATATAAGCAGGCCTGGCTGTATCACGGAGGGAAAGGGCCGGCCTTAATAAATTTGGCTCATCGGAGGGCCCACCTGCAAAGGACTATAACTCGACGCCTTAATTGAATCTAGATTTCTTCCGGATAAATAAACGTTTCTTACCTCTATACAATCTTTGGTTAATGAAGTTACCCCATTCGAGTAATAAAAAAAAATTAAAAGCAAGTAAATAATTTTTGGTTAATAATTTTCATTTTATGTGAATAATAAAATATATTGATTTGATGTTTGTGAAGTTGTGATTTTAAGTTTAGATTATTATTATGATTATAATAATAATAATAAATTATTTTTAAGATTGCTTTAAATTAGACATCAAATTGGTGTATGAAATATTTTGTTTGTGGGACAAGGGATCCTTCCCGTAGCCATTTACTATTATTATGATATTTAATGTATGATTTTACAATAATATGTTATAGTAATTTGGATATATGATTGTATAATATTATTTATTATATTATTGTTAAAAACTATTAAAAAGTTTAAAAGGGTATTTTTTTTCTCATTTTCTAGATTTACCACTTGTTAACTCTATGTTAAGCTTTGAAGTAATTACACATCTCTCTCATATTGGAAAGTAGAAACAAAATATCATTTTTATTTTTTTTCAATTTCACTCTATAAATAAAGTTGATATAAAATTATTTTACTAAAGGTGGACATTCAAATATTTTATTTATGGTCTACATTGAAATATTTTTTTGTTATTAATATATATTTTTAATACATGTCAACTCCATGTTTAGCACATAAGGAATTATACAACTCCTTCATAGTGGGATGTGGAAAGTTTTCAGCGCAATAAAAAAATTTACTTTCATTTGCTTTATAACAACATAAATTTGAAACATTCCAATTGCATTATTTAGGAAAGTGATGACCATTCCCTCACCATTTGAACAATATTCTCAATAATTCAATTGTCCACCAACAACTAGAATAAACATAATCCTCTTTTGTAACCAACAAACCTAGCTCTTTTCACTACAAGCTATGACCCCATAGAATCCAGAGTTAAGCATGGGGAGGAGCATACTCAACAGACCCCATAGAATCCAGAGTTAAGCATGGGGAGGAACATACTCAACACAACACATAGGTGAGAGGAATATGAGAGAAAATAGGAGGAATGGGATCCACCACACACATCACCATAACACCTCAAAAGTGAAAGTTGTTAGTAATCTCTAGTCATTCTATTCATTGGTTGCCACCAGTCTTCCTATCTCGTGTCATATGTATGTTTCTCAGTAGCAGGATCGGAACGAGTAGAACCAAAAGTTGTTGCATTATATATATATATATATATATTATTCCAATGTCCACTTGATTACTTAAAGTGGACATTGGAATAATTTATTTATGTCCCACAATGATTTTTTTTTTGTTATTAATTTTTGTTGTAATCAAGCCTGCAAAATAGAAATTAATGAACAAAGAAAGGGAAGGATAACACATCAGACAACAAAAACAAATAGAGGGGAAAGATATATCTTTATTGCTCTGTCAAACAGTGGAGAAAACAGTTTACAAGTCTATTGAAAAGTCAAACAGTGGAGAAAACAATTTACAAGTCTATTGAAACACCTCACATGCTTCTACATTTAAACAAAAATTATGCAAGAGTTTGCAAGGATATGGAAAACTAAACGCTTGAGAAACCTCCAATAGAGACGGCCATATGTGAGGGCAAACAAAACAAATTGTAATTGAAAGATATGTGTTGTCACCATCCAACAATCTCCACTTTGATAACAATTTGCATGATACCTTGCCCAAAGAATTCAATCATCACCTTTACTACAAGCCAAGATAATCCAAACTCCACCACAACTTCTCTAACATAATCGGTTGTGTAAACATGTTTGCATAATTTTCCCCAGTATGGACCACTCTACCTCTATTAGTAACACGTCTTACAAAATGATGCCTCGTCCCATTTTGGTACACTGGATGGTTAGTCAAATACACAACACTTCAACTACCACAAAACATTTTATCATGTACTTGTTCAAACTTACCTAATAGATCATTGCATTCATG
>JASDQU010278222.1:0-14872 GCA_032191745.1 Picea mariana | reverse complement strand
GCTCACATCTAACTGGTTATAAATGACAACAATGGGTAATGAAAAAATGTTGAATGCTAATTGATGAGTTTTTGTGCAAGAGGGCAGTTTTGGGAAAAAGAGCCCCACACTCATTCACCCCCCCTCTAAGTGTGGTATGTGTGTCCAACAAAACTAACCCCTGTAAGTTTGAAGCTTTGCTTCTTTGACTTTTGTATCTCCTTCATAAACATTCCAAAGCTTGTCCCAAATCTCTTTAGAATATTTACAATGTGCAACTTTGGTGAATACTGTATCACTGAGACCTTTCAAAATTGCATTTGTAGCTTTGGAATTATTCTCACTGAGTTTCATTGCTTTGTCATTTGTTGGTGGAACTGTTGGTGATGTGTATCCATCTACAATTGATTTTCAAACTTGAAATCCATGTGCTTGTATATATTTCTTCATCCTTATGCTCCAAAAAACATACTTTTGTCCATCAAACTATGGTATTCCATTTTTATACAAGTTGGTACTGTCCATGATCTACCTTTCAGTGGTTAAACTCATTTCTGAAGGAACCTGCTTTGAAACCAATTGTTGGATTACTGAGAGGGGGGGTGAATCAATAATATCGTAATTCTAATAGTTTTTCTCTAAATAATCCAAGTGTTATATCAATGTGGAATTATTATCCAATAATGAGCAATAGGAATGAACAATCACACAAATACACAGTACACCAGTATTTTTTGTGGAAACCCAAATCGGGAGAAAACCACAAAATATTTTTTCTTATATGTCTTGAAGAATTACATTAATTAGAAGCACCAACTTCCTTTGTTTTCTAGCTGCAATTGGAAGGAGGCTCCAACCCCCTAGTTTCTCAGGCTACAACTTGAGGGAAGCCCCAACTCCCCAATTCTCTAGCTACAACCAGGAGGAGGCTACAACCCCTATCCTTTCCTCATCCAACTACCCTGAAGTATAAGTAGAGTGATGGAACCATTGTCAATCTGTCACTTTGAGATATACTATTGTACAACTATAACAACCTATACCACTGACCTGTATCCAATATGTACAACTACCCTATAGTCAATCTGTACTTGAACTGAACATGTATCTACAAAAAATTACAACAGATACATAACCTGTAGTGTTGCATCCTGCGTATGTGCGCTCCCTATATGTTATGCAGCCCGCGTATGTACGCTACCAAAATGTTATGCAACCTACGTATGCCTTTTGAAAACTAGGGTTTTCTTTTCTTGAAAACTTTTGACCTTCTGTAACTTCATTCACATAGATATGTAAGTTGTCACTCTATCCAGACTGTAACTGTACCCTGTGCATGCATCCTCATATATAACCTTTACTCAAGACAAGTATGTCTTTCTCTAGTCATGTGTCATATAGGTATGTGTAATCCTAAACAAGTATAATATCCCTCACATGAACTTAGTCATAAACCCCTTTCTAATATTCAATCTCTCAATACATCAACTACTACACAAATACAAGCTCTCAACCATGTACCATAAAAACCCTTAGCCATATGCCAAGAAATACAAGATGTGCCTCACAAGAAGTATCAATGATGAATATACCAGCACTATATTTCTGTACATCNGGCTAAGAAATACAAGATGTGCCTCACAAGAAGTATCAATGATGAATATACCAGCACTATATTTCTGTACATCTGACTTATGCAGAAGATCCCATGAAGCCACTAGTCTCTCCAGGGAGAATCCTCAAATCTCTATTGCCATTGCTCATGCATACATAAAAATCCAACTATTCATAGAAATAAGACATAATTTTTGAACCAATGGATGGATCCGATGTATCTAAGCACTTTATACCTTTCTGCAAGCTTGATCTCAGAATCTAGAACCTTTGCATTTTCATCTCTTCATGTTTCCATGGATTTACCAACATCTACGCACCTTGTACACAGACAACCCACATATAACTCACCATGTACACAGGTTGTACACAGACAACCCGCATATAACATAGCATGTATGCACCTTGTACATAGATATCCCGCGTACACCTCATAAAATAGGGTTTTGTTGTAATTTCGAGAATTTCTCCATTAACCCTTCATGCTACCTCAGACGTTCATCATTTCAAATGTATCCACAAGTATTTACAATAATCTTTACACAAGAAAATAGATATACAATATGTACAAGTGTGTGTATAATGAGTGAGCTTTGCCTCTTATTTATATCTTCATGTAGCCTTACACTTTCCTTATTTTAGGTCTTCTTTATTTAAACTAATTTATTTTGCAAATCACTTTGACCCTTGGGGGCTTCTATAAGACTTATGAGGGGTTCTCCAACTTCATATGGTCATAACTCTCTAACTTTGAGGAGTTATGTGACGTTCCACATACCACTGAAAACAACATGACAAGCACTATCCATGTAGGATAGTTTCACTGACAAATTCACCGACCTTCATCTAATTATTCCTCAGATAAACCCCCTGATTCCTGACTGGTTTCAGCAATAGGTGATAATCAAAAGTGAAGGTAAAGGTTCGGTTGTGTAATCTGATCCCGGGTCGTCTATAGCTGCTCCTCCTAAGCTATTCATAAAGTAAAAGTGTGATAGGGATAATATGTCAGAGAGTTCTCAAGAATAGTGCCTCCTCTCAAGAATAGTGCTTCCTCGTATATTAACTAAAGGTTTCGATTACAAGGTGAGTTGAGGGGTGGAGCGAATCAAATCCTAAATATGAGGTGGGGTAATAATCATATCCATAAGAATGTGTCTTCAAACAAGTTCCTTTGCATATTAAACAGAAGATTCTGGCGGTACATAGCAAACAAAGAACCAAAAGATGAGGCGCGAGGTCTGAATAATATAAATAGGCATGGGTTGACCCATCAAAACTTAGATGAATAAGTAATTTGGTTTGGTTCCGGGTCAATCCAAAAACCTTCCCAAACACGTTTTTTAATAAAGAAAAGAGGGCTTGTGGGGTTCGGAAAGGCATTATGCTTCTGGGGCGGCGCAGTGCAGCGAACTCTCTTTTGTCTATAGGCAACTGGTTTTTTTAAGAACTCCGTTACCTCTGAAACTAAAGATGGGGTATAAATCCTATAATCCATAAGATAAGAAGGAGGCTTCTTTCCCCCTTCGGGAGATATAGCTCTTTCCTCCCCGGTATGCCTCTGAAGGTTGGAAAGGATGATTACTCCACTGCCCCCTTAAGACTTGTTGGAGCTATTCTCAGCCTTGGTGAAAAGTAGAAATAGGTTGTTCAAAGGAATGAACGGGATCGGGCTTCGCAGAACACAACACTAAGCGGGATTGGGCTTCGCAGAACACAATGATAAGAGGCTCTTAATAGCATCATAGGTGGGGGTGGGGCATTTGCTAGAATTGGAACGTCTTTTCATTCACTGCCCCAACTCCTTCCTTTGCCAGACTGGAAAAAGCACCCCTAAGAAGGAGTAAGGTACCTCTCGTCTCTCATACGGTTAAATGCTTACCCGATTTCACTCTATTCCATCCTGGTTTATTTCCCAATCAGTAATGTTTCAGATCCGGCTCCTCCCCTAATTAAGTCAATCTCCCAAGTGAATCTGTATCTAATGGATTTGACCCAGATAATTAAATTAATAGTACTTGGATATTAGCTCGATCCCCTACTATTAGAATAAGAGGGTTCTCTCACTCCGCAAAGTGTCTTCCCGTGAGGGCTTTCACCATAATGGGACCACTTTGGAGTTCATCCATTTTTACTACTTATCAACCATGACAAGACAATAATGAGTCATCTTTACATCAAAAAATCTTGGGTCCATTACCCAAACCTTGTGCTATGGGGATTTATTCAAGGGTTGACATCAATGACAACCAACCTTAATCAACAGCTCACATCTAATCCTTAGTCCTATGTAGAAGTTGTAGGAAACCATTATTGGGAAGCTTCTATGAATGAGGAATACAATTCCCTCATTGAGAACCATACAATGGATTTGGTTCCTCTACCTCTTGATTGGAAACTTTTTCAATGCAAGTGGATATACATGACAAAGATAGCATCATGTGGAGTTACAATAAAGTACAAGGCTTGGCTCATAGTTAAGGGATACTCATAGCTTCATGGGATTGACTACATAGAGACCTTTGCACCAGTTGCAAAGATGGACTCCATCACACTATTTCTAGCCGTTGTAGAAACTAGATGTTGGGAGTTTCACCATGTGAAGAGTGCCTTTATTGATGGATACCTTCAAGAGGATATATCTATGGAGAAACCATAGGGGTATGTTAAATATTGAGTACATTGGAAAAGAATAAAACATATAGAGGTATAGATGCACTTCATTCGATGACATATCCATGATGGGGTCATTAATATACAATATCTCCCATATTCAAAGAATGTTTTAGACATATTCACAATCAACTTCACCAATTAGAAGTTCTCAACTTTGTGAGATCTCTTGGGAATGAAGGACACAACTACATAGCATATAACATATCTTGGATTATTTTTTGAAGTGGGTTTTTCTTCACACAAGGCTTTCCCTCTTTACCTCATCTTTTGTTTCCATTGTTATTTTGTACATGGGTACCTAACATGGATACATGTTTCTAAGACCCATCTATTATACATGCCTCAATTGTTCTTTAGTGGGAGTGTTGGTGTACATGCACATTTTTCATATTTTCCTATTGCTCAGGGGACTGCTATTTTTTGCATATCTATTTATAGCAAGTAGCTATTTATAGTAGGCCTATTTTTAGTAGGTGGCAGTGACAAGGATCAAAGTGCACTTAGCCTTAAATATTCATCCTTCCATGGGAACATTTCACTCCTAGAAGAGTGTGCACTTCCACTAGAATTTAGTTCAACATGCATGAGTTGCATGCATCAATTAGTTGTTACATATTAGTTTGGTCACTCTAGTGATGTCTCTACAGTTATGTGTCCAGGCTCTCATAAGGACCTTTTGCCTAAGAAAAGTGACTATTGTCTTCTTCTACAAAGAATATTTTTAAGATGAGTTCACAGGCTACATGTATTATAGGGTGCGAGAAACCCTGATTCTCGTAGGCTACATGTATTATAGGGTGCGAGAAACCCTGATTCTCGCAGGCTACTCTATACTTGGATTGTGAGATGTTCACAGTTTTCTCTATAAGTAGGGTGTGAACCTGCTTCAAAGCTTAAAAGGGAGAAGAGGTTATGAAGGTTCTAGAAGAGGATATTCTAGAAAATGAGTTGGCATTTGCATGGTTGGCATCCTACCGACTTCTCAGATTTAGTGGGATCATCCTCATCCCTTTAAACCATCTCTCCTTCTCCTATATAATGAAAATTTTTTCAAGGAAGAGGTTAAGAAAGATTGAATAGAGAATTGATGAAAGAATAGGTTTAGAATTGTGTGAGGAATCATATTTGAATTGATGTTTGAGGCCTCAATTTTTCCATCAAGCCATAGTGGATCTTCTTCATGCAAGAGTGGAGCAAGTGTGTGTGTTGGAACAAAGGACCACCGAAAGGAAGCTTGTGACATCAAGGCAATATAGTTGTATCTTCTACTTTCATTTAATATAATACAGTGGCATATCCCTTTCCCATAAAATCACTCTTATTCTATTACATGACTCCTTGATCACATGTTTAGGTCATCATTGAATGTATTATTGTTGCTTTCACCTTGGTCAATTTGTGTCATCGAAGATCTGATATCACAAGGCTACCAAACTGAAGAAGGGACAAAAAAGACATAAGGAAGTGAAATCTAAAGGTACATCACTTATTCCTTATTCAATGACAAATTCAATGATTGTAACTTAGGGGAAGTGTCATGTCCTAACCTGTTTTGTTCTAGATCCAGCTGGATCTAGGGAGATCTGTTAATGTACGCATATACCGATTTATCCTATAACAAAATTGGCGACTCCAGTGGGGATACAACTCATTTTGTGGTTTTTTGTTGGCCATTTTCTCTTAGCCTACCTTTTTTCATTGCCAACCAGTCTTTGATTTTGTAGGAGACCCATATAGACTCTCTGGACCTAGAAGTTCACTTAAGAAAAATTTCCCTTTTCCAAATTTTCCTTGATTACAAACCTTCTCTCACTGTACCTCTCTATAGCCTATGATAACCATTGATTTTTGCACCCTACTGTTCAGTCTAGTGTGACCTTCTCGCACCCTGCCAGTGTCTAGACTGTGAGAATTCCTAATTTTCTCACTCTACCCTACTACTAGGCTGCAAACTCATTTGTAAAAGTTTTTCGATTAGGTATTCTTGTCTTTTTGATGCCCATATTTGTTTGTTTACCTAGGAAGAAATTATTTTTCCAGTGTTTGACTGTTTCTTGACTTCAAATCTTGTGGTTGATTGGTTTTCAGAGATTGAAAACTCTTCTTAATCATTTTTCCCAGTTTTTACTTCTTGACCTTTTATTAACAACGGTATAATCTCTGATTCTGATATCTGAGTGCTTGTTTGGTCAAAAGTTTTTGATTGGATTAAAATTTGGGATTAATTGTCGTTTTAGATTGCTTGCTGCTTGGAAAGTTCTTTGTCCATGTGCATTTGAAGAGACTTTTCCTTGTCAATTTTTTATTTTTTATCTCCATTGAAAGATCGATTTGGGTGTTTGTTGAGTATTTTATTTTCATTGGTTGCTTACCTTTTCTTAGTTCCATCCCTATTTTTTCGTTTCTAAAAAAAAAATTAAAGTCTTTTTCTTTTAACCAATCATTTATTCAGAAAATATTGGCATTAAAATAGTGAAAGAGAATGAATAGTGAATTTACATTATCAATGATTGTTTGGTACTACATTTAAAAAGAGAATCATACATCGTAGTTTGCATTGTTCTAGAAAAATCCTTTTTCCCTGCTGTAGATAGAATTCATAGAATGAAAGTTTGTATCATTCATTTCTATTTACGCATTGTTGGGTCAAAGTCTTACACAACATTGGTTTCATTTCCGTCTCCCTCTTGCATAACAACGGCCTTTAATAATATTACGCAACTTTAAAATTCAACTAGTAACATTTTCTAGGGATCTTTTACACCAACATTAGCTAGGATAAAGCTTTGGAATAGGCAGTGAGACACACTCTCCAAAGTGCAAAACACACAATAGTATCTTGTGATAGGGAGTGTCAAATTCCATTTGCAACATTTTGTCCTAGGAAGCCCTTCTCACACAAGGGTCAAACCTAAGGTCACATTGAGATTGACAGAGTTACTCACCCTTCTTTGTTGATCCCAGTGTAGAGATCGCACGTATTATGGGGGTCTCTTGAAGGTATACTCACAATGATGAGTGGAAGCCTCTCAACTTGATTTCAGGCTAGACACCCTGCCCTTGCATGTGGATCAGACTGTCGACTTTTCCCCCAGGCATCATTGTTGTTTGTGGTAAATTTAGTATCCTATCTTCTTAGCATCTTACACAAAGTGACTGTGGAGGGGTAAGTCTTCACGGTACCTGGAATCGACGTTGGCTAGACTCACTCGGGCTCCTTGGAGGGTATACCCATGATTATGTGTGGGAGCTTGAACCAGGGTGTAAGTTCGTTAAGCAGGTCATCAACGTAACTTTTCCACCTTATCCCATCCCCTTCTTGTCTTGACGTCACGACGTTGGATTTCATCACCAACTAGTGACTTCCGAATAGGAAGGTCTTGTTTTCTTGGTTTTGATTCCTAGATTTTACTAACATGTGTTGTTTGTTTCCATAAGCTGGCCATAGAATTTCTTTCGTGATTTCTTAGCTCAATCACCGTTGACCCTCCACACCATTCACATAGAATGCAAGGACTACCCCCAGAAGATCTAGAAGGTTCTCAACCCTTGCCTACCAACTCATCGAAGGCCTCTCCTTAATAGAGTGAAATCCAAGACATGCCACTCCACAAGTGGAAAGAAATGACTCTTTGGACCAATTATGAATTACAGATTCTCGAAAGGGCTTGTGACTTCCTCTGGCCTCTGTGAGACATATTTTTTGAGTGAATTCATCCAGAGAAATTGTTGTTGAGTCTTCTGAATTACCAACCGGACCTTTGACTGGCCCTAAAGGTTTGGATCCTTTTTGGACTACTGGCATTTTTAGACGGGATCTCTTTGGCTCAAGAGCAGGAGTTGATATCACTATCACACCTAAGTCACTTGAAACATCCGATCCAGATGCTATACCTTTTACTACTGCTTATTATTTCCCTAGTTCAGATGCTCATCCATTCGACCATATCTTAACTGTCCCCCTTCAAATGGCCTATTATAAAATGGTCCCAGATACTATGAATTTTCACACCGAGAATACGGTGTCTAGCTAGGCCCCCATTGGCACACTGTTGTCACCCAGACTCACCCTGACACTTCCCCCCAGATATCATGCATTGAATGCTTCTATTCTTGTTCCTACACAAATCCCATCCGGGACTCTTGGCATTTCCACTCCTTCTGGGCACCATCTTGTTCCTAGTTATATTCCGACACTTCGTCGATTCCCTTCCAGAGGGTCTCTTCCATCCCCTATCGGACAAACTGACTCTAGTGGAACCACCCAGTTTTTCACACCTAATTACTAGATTCTTGTTGGTGGACAATTTCACCCTGGAGGCCAAATGCAATCCCCTTTTAGAGGTCAAATCCCAATTGGGACGCAACCTCCGATTGGAGGGCAACCCCCACCTACCCCACCCTCTGGATAGAACATACATGTAGCCTTAGCCCAGTATTGGAATTATATTATCCAAAATAATCCTCAATCGACTGGGGGGAAACAACCTCAAGCTAGCTCTTTCATACCCACTAGTATGGGCCAACCATATCCAGGTTCGTCCAATTCCATTTGGGGCTTGAACGCTGGACCCAACATCCATGTTCAAGGGAACCACCCTAATCAATACGACCCTATAAATTACATGCCTTCACACCAACAACCGAATCTGCTTAGATCTTCGCATTATATGAAAATTGCTTACAGTCCTATTGGTATACCTATGGGAGTTCCTCCCCAAAGTCACCAGTACCCCCACATGAATAGACAATTACCCTTCTTAGCCACCCTAGACCTCCCTGATCTTTCTAGAATTTTAAACGATCCTATCTGTCACTCTCCTCAATGGCCCATCATACCGGCCAAACTACCATCTAACATTCCTAAGTTCGATGGTAAATCGAGAGAGGACCCAAACAATCATGTAATGACTTTCCACCTTTGGTGTTCATCCAACTCTTTGATGGATGACTCTATTCGATTACATCTTTTTCAGCAAACTCTCACGAGTTCTGTCGCGAAGTGGTATATAGAATTACCATGAGGCTTCCTCACTGACTTTAACACCCTTTCCATGGCTTTCCTCACTCACTACCAGTTACCAATGTGTTACAAAATGAGAACCAAAATTTTGAGTTCTTTCAAACAAACCAAAGCCACTCATATCTCTGATCAAATTCATGAGTGGCTATGGAGATGATGTCTCATCAAGCTCGAGCTTCCCGATCAGTTACTGGAAGAGTGGTTCATGAAATCATTCATGAATGACATCGCTCATGACATCACCATGGGTGGAGTTGTCACAGAAGAACAGGTGATCAGTCGTTCTCAATACCTTGACCTTGTTTACTCACAAACACGTACTCTTTATGATTTGCTCCTTGATGCACATCGTCTTTATACTACTACTACTTGAACTACTCTTGTTTCTTCTCATGTGGTTGATGGTGTGATTGGCACTTTCCACACCCAACCCCACTACGCACAAGCCTCTACCACCAACCCCAAGTACGTTGCTTCTAATGTTCAACATGCTCCGTCTCCTACTCCTCCCACTGGTAAGACTTCTAGGGTGAACTCTGTTCAAACTACCCCTGCCGAAAAGAATAAATACAAAAAAGGGCAGGGTAAGAATAAGGAGGATAAAAATAATCCGCAATTTGAGAAGAAAAAAACACAACCTATTGACGATAAAGATAAGTGCAAACCCCGATATCCTTGTCTTATTTGTGGTGATGATTACTACACTAAGGATTGCACAAGACATGCCAAGGTTACTAAGTTCCTTCAAGGGACCTTGAAACCACCTACTCCGGCCATGTTGTCACAACCCTTCCCTTCTCAACAGTAGGCCCAATTGGTCATTCACGACCAACCCTCCCCCTCCACTACATCCTATGTCTTAATGTGTACAGGTGATTCAAATAAAATGATGTCACACATACCACTCGAACCAAAGATTATTCTTCCTCCAGAGAAAGGTTGATGAAATACCTCCTTCCTTGGTCCAACCATATCCATTGGCTCCACCTACCAACAGTCCTCTTCATCTCAAACAACCAAGCCTAGACACATTTCTTCACCCTCCCCCGAAGGGTGTTGTTCAAAATTCTTCTTTCAATCCTCATGCATGTGTTGTCGAGAACTACAATATTGTAGAAGATCTGGCCCAAGCACCATCCATGATGTCAATTCTCAAAGTCCTTCAAAGTTATACCACACAATGGAAGGCACTGTTGAAAGCTATTGGTGGAATCGACCCTACGGATACAAATTTAATAATTTTTGACTTGGAAGATCACATTCCAAGGTTACCCCCTCAACTCGCATTTCAAATACAAGTTATTATCTCCAACAAGAACATTTGTAGAACAGTTATTGATGAGGGTGCCTCGATGTGTGTCATGTCTATTGCCTACTAGAAAGCCATCGACTCTCCTCCCTTAACCCAATCACACAAAACGCTCAAAGCCTTTAATGGCTTTGGGTTTAAGCCTTACGGTGTACTCCCTTCATTGCCTATTACATTAGAAGGAAAAATAGTCAATGTTGAAGTTGAGGTCTTTGATGCTCCTCTCGATTACAACCTTCTACTTGGTCGTAGCTAGATCGATTCCATGTGTGCAGTTGTGTCCACTCTTTTCTGTGTCGTACGTTTCCCACATCAAGGAAAATTAATTACAGTGGACCAATTGGCCTTCTTTAACTATGATACACGTACCAGCAATGTACCTTTCATTGCAAAAACTCCCCCTGGATATGAGAATGTCAGTGTGGGTCTTCTTAAAGATTCCTCTTTGATGGGTACTTTCCCCATTCCACCACTCGATGTTCCACATCCGTTTGTCGCCTTCATAAACATGATTTCCACCTCTGTTCAAGAAATTCCTGCATCTTATGACCCGTGGATAGTACCCAACCCCAGTGATCATCTTCACTATGGCAACCAAATGCCTTTAAGTCCGGTCAAGTCCGCTTATCAAGCCATTCAATCGGTAACCCCTTTTACCCCCTCTCTTGGTGATTTATCTTCGGATCCATTATGTTTCATTTTTCCTACAGATGAGATGATTATGTCTGTTATGTCCATAGAAGATACCCCTTGGGATGATGGACATCATCATTCCATTCTCTTCCTAGAACAACACACCATTGAGAGTTACCAATGGATCTGAACTCTATTGATCATTTTCGTCATTTCTACAATTCTCGATTCTATGCACGATATGTTCTACGAAGGGAACTTAAGTAATATCTCACCCACCATCCCCCTTGACATATCCATTAAACCTAGAGTTGTCGAAAATGTGCATATCAGAGCTTCTTGTTCCAATGATGAAGTTGTCACCTACAAGTCTCTTTTTCAATAATTCTGTGACATCTTCGCATGGAGCTATGAAGAAATGTTAGGTATTGACCCTGACATTGTTGTACATGAGATTAAGACATACCTGGGTGCTAAACCCGTCCGGCAACGACTTCATCCGTTCCACCCATGTAAAGCAACTACTATCAAGCTTGAAGTTGAGAAACTTCTTAAATCTATCTTTATTTACCCTGTGGCTCTAACTAACTGGGTTTCCAATCTTGTTCCGGTTAACAAAAAACAAGGTACAATCCACGTGTGCATTGATTATAGGGATATTAACAAAGTTTGTCCTAAAGACAACTTTCCCACCCCCTTTGTTGACCAGATATTCAACGATTGTGCCAAGAGTGAATTATTCTCCTTGATGGATGGTTTCTCCATATTTAATCAAATCAATATCGTACCTGCTGACCAACACAAGACCGCTTTTATTTGTCCTTGGGGCACCTTTTCCTACCGGAAACTACCCTTTGGTTTAAAGAATGTCGGAGTGAATTTTCAACATCCTATGTCTTATGCCTTTCATGATATAAAGCACATTGTCCAACAATATCTCCATGTCCTACTGGCTCATTCCATGCACCATGTCGATCATCCAACACATCTCCGATGTCGATTTTACCATATACGCTTAAACCTACACAAATGTATTTTTTTGTGTAGAATCTCGCCAACTTCTGGGATTTATTGTTTCACGTCAAGGGATCATGGTAGATCCTTTGAAGGTAGAGTCAATTCTCCATCTCCTTCCTCCTTCCTCACTTCCCCAACTACAAATTTTTCAAGGGAAGGCAAAGTTTCTACGTCGCTTCATCCCAAACTATGCTGAGTTAACCCTCGGATTTACTCGACTACTCAAGAAAGGTTCTGAGTTTGTATGGGATACCCCTACCAACAAAGCTTTCAAAGATTTAAAACTAACTTTAACCCATACCCCACTACTTTTCCCACCTGATTACAATTGTGATTATTTCTTGTATCTCGCAGCCTCAGACTACACCATTGCTATGGTTCTAGTCAAAGAGGATGATTCTCATGACGAGCATGTCATTTATTATTTGAGTCGGAGTCTCATGACTACCAAAACCAAGTATTTACATGTTGAAAAACTGGCCTTGGCCACAGTCCAAGTTGTTCAACATTTTCTTCACTATAGCCTTTTACGCGGGACTACTGTGATTTCCAACTACAACCCTATGCAACACATTCTTACACGCCAATTGCTAGGGGGAAAATACTCCAAATGGATTGTAATCCTCCAGGAGTTTGACTTAGAATTCGAATGCGCTAAGTCCAAGAAATTCTTGGTGTTTTTTGAATTGATATGAAACCTTCCCTATTCTGAGATGGAAAATGTAGTAGAGGATTCATTACCCGATGAATCCCTTTTTCTTATCAGTTCCGATGACCTTTGTTATGGGGAAATCATTATATATGTCCAGACTCAGAATTTCCGACCCAATTTTTCTAGCGTTGACCGTCGTCGAATACATTACCAAGCCCATCAATATATTATCCTTGGTGATACTCTTTATGGTCATGGGATTGACTCCGTTTTTCGTCGATGCCTCACTTTTGACGAAGCCGAGAAAGCCTTGAATGACTACCATTCTGGAGCATGTGGTGGTCACATGTCTGGGTATGCTACTGCCCAAAAGATCTTATGAGCTGGGTATTTTTGGCCTTCTTTATTCAACGATTGTGTTATTGTTGTCCAAAAATGCCACGCTTGCCAAACATACAACAACAAAATATGATCACACCCTGCTCCTCTACACCCTGTAGTCTTTGTTGGACCTTTTGTGAAATGGGGTATTGATTTCATGACATGTCACCCTCACTCAGCCAGGGGGCATGGATACATTATTGTAGCCGTAGATTACTTTATGAAATGGGTCGAGGCGATGCCTAGATTTCGACAATACCGAAAAGATTGTAGCATTATTCATATTCAATCACATCATTGGTCGATTTGGTGTTCCTCAAGCTATCATTACTGATCATATTAGCCACTTTAGAAACTTCATGATGTCAGAACTCACCGAAACGTTGGGCCTTCACCATGAAAACTCAACACCCTATTACCCACAGGCCAATGGCCAGGTTGAAGCAATAAACAAATTCCTCATTAACATGCTTCGACGAATGATAGTGATTCACAAAACTAGTTGGCACACGATTTTGTTTTCATCATTGTGGGCTTACCGGACATCTATCAAGTCTGCTACCAGTTTTACACCTTTCCAGTTATTTTATGGTCTCGAAGCCATCTTGTCGATTGAATGTGATATACCGTCTCTAAATCTAGCCATTGAACTTCTCCCAGACACTTCTATTGAAGAAGAACGTCTATTGTATCTTATGCAACTAGATGAAACCCATCGTGATTCCACCCTAGTTATAGAAACCTAGAAGAAATGCGTCAAAGCCCAATACGACAAACATGTCAAGCCACGTGTTTTCTCTGAATGTGATATAGTTCTCCTTTATGAACAAGATCGAGATTTGCTAGGATCCAGAAAATTTGAGGCTATGTGGTGAGGTCCTTATATTGTCAGACGAGTGTTGGAGAAAGGATCCTACGATTTAGTGGACTACGATGGTATCCCTTTGAGTGAACCCAGAAATGGGCTTTACTTAAAGAAGTACTATGCTTAGATCATCTACACATGAGTGCTTGTATTTTATTGTATCATACTTTTGTGTGTTACTTTAGTGTTCCTTTTCGTTATTTGGTTTCTACCCTCGACCACTTACCTTGCATTGTGCTTGGTTTCCATATGTTGAAGTCTTCGTTACCCCACATTGGCTTTGTCGATGGTGCTAGTTGTAGTACTCAGAACCTTGCTTCTGCTGCATGGGCTATTTATGCACCTACAAACGAACTTATCAGTCTACGAGGTGTTTTCCTTGGTTGTGCAACCAATAATATCGCAGAATATAACATCGTCATCAAATTTTTGACTGATGCCATTTATATCGGTATCCTTCACCTGGTTATATGACTTGATTCGCAGCTAGTAGTGCTATAGTTAAGTAATGTCTATACTATCTGAATTCCTACTTTAATATGGGTATATCTACGAATTTGCCTCTTGGAATGTTATTTTGATTATATCAAATATCAACACATTCTGAGATGTATAAATACATTGACTGATGCTTTAGCTAATTATGTGTTAGACAAACATCTGAGACATTTATAAAACCAAACACACATCACATGTATCATACAAAATGAAATAAGTTGGTAG
>JASDQU010278219.1:0-14873 GCA_032191745.1 Picea mariana | reverse complement strand
ATTGAGGATTAATAATGTCATTATTATTATTATTGTTATTGGATTAATCCCCATTGAGGATTAATCATGTCGGTAATTGTATAAGGACCAAATCCCCTTTTGCGGATTGGTCATCAGACAATTACAAAGGGTAGAATAAGAAGTCGACCCCAACAGTTATAATGGAAGAACCAGAATTAATTAAAGGTGGGTTTACCCACGCAGAGTGAGAGGTCGGCCCTGCCAGATGGTGACTCTTCACACATGCCAGATTGATATAAATAAGAGTCTAGCGCCTCACTTCTTAGACACACTTCCCTTGCTCATTATCTTATGAGGCAAGCTGCAATTGGAAGTTGGAGAGAGGAGAAGAAGGGTGGCGCATCTCTTGGGGAGGACTTTCTGTATTGGTTTGAGTTATCTCTTGAACATTGTACAAGCTATTTATGATAATGAAGTTTTTGCTGGGTTTTCTTCCCCTAGAGGGTTTCCCAGGATAAATGCTGTGTCTCTTGTGAATGTGTATTTCTCAGTGATCTTGTTCTTATTATGCTCTTATCTAATGAAATGCAAAGAACTATAATAATGGCATAAACATTAACAAGTTAAACAACATGGAAGACAAGAGGCTTCCTAAAATTGCTTCAAAATTGAGTCATAGCCACCATCGACTCAAGCGAGGATGGCATAAAGATTCCCGTTCTTGGCTAAACTATTGGGGAATCATGGAAGACACCATTTTGCAAATAAAGATATTATTAAAAAAAATGTCAAATCAAAATTTAAGGAGAAAATGTGGTGTGATAAAGAGTTAGAGGAAAAAGGAAAATTAAGGTATTATAAAGATGTAATCAACCCTAATCTAGAAGATCAAAATTATCTAATAAATTCTCACGAGCTCCATAGTGAAACTAGGTGTTGGCCAATTCCTAAAACGCCTTGGGATGAAAGAGTGTGTCACCTTTGTGACACTAAGAAGGTTGAAGATGAAAAGCACTTTCTCTTAGATTGTCTAGCCTATACCCATATTAGATCTCATTTTCAAAATATTTGTCACACTACCAACCTTCCTAACCTCTTAACTCAATAAAAGTATAGTGATCTTGGAAAGCTTCTCTTAATGATTTTTGAGCACATAAACAAAATTCTAAAGAATCACAAGTAATCACTTACCCTCTTAAGATCTGATAGACCAATTCGATCTTAGTGGACGTTAATCATCATCATGATCAAATTCAAATATCGTCTCTTGAATAATTTGAATAGAATATTTAATTTTATAATTAGTAAAAATCAAATATATGATATATATTTTAATTTTTAACTTTACCCCCCACACACATATATATATATATATAATTAAAACATATGAAAACATATGATATTTGATTTTACTAATTATAAATTTAAATATTATATTCATAATTTTAAAAAATTATTTAATGAATTTTGAAATTAAATTTATTAAAATTTGTAAAATTTTAAATTAAATTTATAAAAGTTATGATATAAAAATCAAGCCCTCAATTTTATAGTTTAGTTATTTTACAAAGTATAAAACTACATATTTGTTATTTTGTTTTTAATTAAAAAAAATTACAATAAATATAATATTTTTATTTTCATTATATTAAATATAAAATTGATATTTTAAAAAATATTTGATCTTATTTTCATTATTTTATTTGTATTAGTAGATGAATACCATTATTTTATTTACCAATTATTCTTCCCAACCACCCAAGCTATATCCAATGGACTCTTTCCATATCTTTTATATAATATTATAAAGTAAAAAGAACAAATCTTATTTTTCATGTATTTTTTTATTTTTATTTTGTGGATGAGTTAATTATCATCTAACTCTTAATTAAAAGTGAAGTCATAAAATATTATAAATATTTTTAGAGAATTATCATTAATTATTAATATACTAACTAAAACATGTTTGTTATTTTTAATATAAAAAACTAGAGAGATCAAGCATATTAAATACACTCACATTTTTATTTTAGAGGTTGTGAAAATGAAACGTAAAATTAAAGAGAAGAAAAACAAATGAATGAAACCTAGAATCAAGGAGGAGAGAAACAAATGTAGTATTTTTTTTTTTGTGAATAAAAAAGACAATTCCTATTATAACTTGTCACATACAAAAAAACACATATCGCTAGGATGCCAATTGTTCCACCGAATTAGCATAAACCGGGACAATTGGCAGCCTGTGATGTCCAAGTCAAAAAATGGTGGACCGCCATCTGCCCTGCCAAGAGGAAACCAGGGCATGTGGCGGCCTGTAGTCTTTACATCATTGTTCAAAAGTGAAACTAGAAGTAAAAATATACTGGAATTAGAACTGAGCATAGGACTAGAATTAAAACTAACTTCTAAGTAGAAAATTGTACACCAGAACCAGAATGAACTCCACTCCATGGAATTACCCATTAACATCAGATGTTGTGTCGTTGGGATCTCTGTTGTGAGGTCCATTCCGAGTCTGTAAGATGAAAGGCCTTGCACATGTCAGACATTTTTTCCCAGCTGGTGCATTGGAAAATGCCTCATACAACATGTCGATACGTTGGTGCATGAGTATGTCGCGGTGGATCTAATCCACCATCTGGCTCCGTAGCTCGAAAACTAACTCCAGTTGTTCCGGGTGGAAGAAAGGCGGGGGGGCATGCCATGGTTCCAGGACTATCTAGATAGGTGGTGACGCTAGGACCTTGCCACCCACAACCTCGTCAGTAGCATCTTGTGTGATATCTTATGTGCCATCTCTGTGCTCCATCCCTATGTGCCATCCTCCTTCCCAAGTTCCTCATCCTCTGCTATGGCGTTAGAGAATTCGTTGTCACCTGGAAGGAAGGCATCCCGAGAGTCAAGGTGGAGGAATTCCTCTGAGAATTCCTCCTCCATGATACAAGTGTGAAACTCCTCTGCCTCCTCCATGGTGTTGGTGCAGTGATGAACCTCTGTGGCTGGTGCAGTGGCTTCTGCTGGAAAATCGCTTGGGGGCTACAAATTCTCTGACACAGTGAAGAGAAGGGATTCTGGAGGGATCTATAAAGGTTCCTTTGGTATCTCTTCCTCCACATAAGCCATTGGAGGTGACCTATCCTTCGCTCTGCTGAGTGCAACCAGAGTGCGTTGAGTGTGGGCTATGGAGAGTGCCCTCTCTAACTGCTACCTCCTCCTTTGTTGTGCAGTGAAGCTGTGCCAGGCAGGGACGCAACACGACCTACCTCTCTCCATCGACATCGAGGAGGTGATGCGAATCACTATCGTGCAAGAGGTCCTGTGGTGGTTTCACCAGATCTCAGAGCTGCTGGCCTGGTGCAGGGTGAAGGTAAAATGGTGTGAGCTGCTATAATGCCGGATAAGAGCATAGAGGAGAGACATGACTGCTCCCACTAACACCTCCCATCCATTGAATCCGATGGCCGTCGTTCTGCTCCCCCGAGGGAGTCGTCCTTCGGCTCTTGACAAGCAGTAATGATGATCTCCCATATTTAATGGAGAGGGGATGGGAGTCAGTCTGCCATATTTATGGCTTGGCTCGGGCCTGTGTTACGTGGTCGATGTGTGTTGTGTGACACCCCATCCGAGGTGAAAAAAATGTAATATTGGTGAAGATGATTTTTTGTAATTATTGTTTGGAGGATTTCAATGATACTTAAATTGATGAAATGAATTTAATTCCACTTAATTGGATGAAATGAAAGCTTACACTACATTAATCCTAGAATCACTCCACCTCGCACTCCACCCAAACCCTAGAGAGATGTTGGGGGTGTTCCTAGAACCACTCCACCCCCACTCCACCCAAACCCTAGAGGGATGCTAGGGGTGTATGAGAAATGTATGACTTGAGGGGGAGGCTGATGGGGAAAAGCGTGAGCTAGGGACAGGGCTAATTCCAAGAATTATCCCATCACCATGGGTAAGTTAGAAACCACAAAAATATATATTAAAAATATATATGTAATAAAATAATTGTATTTTTAAATTATTCAAGAAAACACATTTTAATTTAATAAACACAAATCACTCCATAAAATTATTATAAATTTAAAATTAAAATAAATCTATTTAAAATTAAAATAATTTATATTTCATTAGTATTGATTTTCTACATGAATTAAGTGCAAAGTTACTCTTTCTTGGAAAAAAAATAGATATTTTCTTTTTACACATACTTGTATCAAATATTATTACAAATTTTCAATATTATATTATTTTTTGACAAAAGTTTCCTATTTATTTATTTAAGTCTCTTGCAAATCTAGAATCCACTCGCAATGGAGTGCACATCATTGGTGGCCTTAACTTGGTTTCACAATTGAATCTACTAGTGACCTGGATGCATATTGATTTTTTTTTAATTCAATATCATGTTGAGAAGTATGGTAGATGGATTTTGAGGACAATTGATATAGTTTATTAAAAAAAAATGTTCAAATGCAAGCTAGACATGAATATTATTGAAATTTTACTTTAATAAAAACTTAAGATATAAATTATTATACATTATTATAATACTTAAACATAATCTGATATAAATACTTTAAAGAAAAAAGTTCAATAATAGCTATGTTTATTCATTATTATGAAATATACCATAAGATTATACCTCATGAACTACAACTTTATGAACTTTGACGTAAAAATATATGACATGAGGAACATTAACCTCAGGAACTATGACTCCAGAAACTATGACCTCAAAACTTTAATATAAGGAACTATGACCTTAGGAACTATGTCCTCGGGAACTTTGACATCAGGAATTGTGACCTCGGGAACTTTGACCTTGAGAATTGTGACCTCAAGAACTTTTCCCTCAGGAACAATTCCTTCAAGAACTTTGACCTCAAGAACTTCGACTTAAGAAACTATGACCTCGAGAACTATGACCTCATGAACTTTGACCTAAGAAACTTTAACCTCAAGAACTATGCCCTTAACAACTTCTTCCTCTACAACTTTGACCTCAAATATTTGACCTTAGGAACTATGATCTCAGAAACTATATCCTCAAGAATTTTGACCCCAAGAACTTTGTCCTAAAAAACTATGACCTTAGGAACTATAACCTTCAGAACTTTTTCCTAGGGAACTATGCTCTCAGGGACTTTAAGCTTGGGAACTTTGAGCTCGGGAACTTTGACTTGAGGAATTTTGACTTGAGGAACTATGACCCAAGGAACTTTGACTTGAGGAACTTAGACATTAGGAACTATGACTTGAAGTTAAAGTTTTGAGGTCATAGTTCCTGAGGGCATAGTTCCCGAGGTTAAAGTTACTCAGGTCAAAGTTACTAAGGTATAATCTTATGGTCTCTTCTCACCTCAATACCAAACATGAGTTCATAGATCCTAAGGTCATAGATCCCGAGGTCATATTTCCCGAGGTCAAAGTTCCCGAGGTCAAAGTTCCTTGGTCATAGTTCCTAAGGTGAAAGCTCCTGAGGTAAAAGTTCCTCAAGTCATAGTTCTTAATGTCAAAGTTCCTCAGGGAAATTTTCCTTAGGTCAAAGTTCCTCAGGACAAAGTTCCTCAGGTCAAATTTCCTGAGGAAAAATTTCCTGAGGTCATAGTTCCTAAGGAAAAAGTTCTTGGAGTCAAAATTTTTGAGGACATAGTTCCTGAGATCATAGTTCCTAAGGTCAAAGTTTTGAGGTCAAAGTTGTTGAGGGCATAGTTCCTGAGGTCAAGGTTTCTCAAGTAAAATTTCTTGAGTTCATAGTTCCTCAAGTCAAAGTTCCTAAGGTCAAAGTTCTTGAAGGCATTGTTTCTGAGGGTAAAATTTATGAGGTCATAGTTCCTGATGTCATAGGTCGTGAGGTCAAAGCTCCCGAGGACATAATTCCTAAGGTCTTAGTTCCCGAGGTTAAAGTTTTGAGGTCATAATTCATGAGGTAATAGTTCCTATGGGCATAGTTCCCGAGGTTAATTTTCCTCAGGTCATAATTTTCGAGGTCAAATTTCCCAAGGTCATAGTTTCTGAGGTATAATCTTATGGACTCTTCTCAGCTCAATACCCAAAAAATGACCTTAGAAACTATGGCCTCAAGAACTTTGACCTCAAGAACTGTGACATAAATAATTTTGAGCTCAACAAATTTGAGCTCAAGAACTATGAGCTCAGGAACTTTGACCTTAGGGACTATGACCTCAAGAAATTTGACCTCAAGAACTATGACCTTGGGAACTATGACCTTATGAAATTTGACCTCATGAACCATGAACTTAGAAACTTTGACCTCAGGATCTATGAACTCATGAACTATGAACTCAAGACCTTAGTAGCTATGACCTCAAGAACTTTGAACTCATGAACTTTAATGGCCCATAAGTTAATTTTAACACTAAAGGTTTTGGTTTGAGGGGTAATTGAAAGGATGGGGAGAATTTCATGGTTGACTACCGTAGGTGTAAGATTAGTATTGATTATACTACCGAGTTACTTGCTATCACAAATGGAACAACACATGATAAGTACCAAAGCACCTATAATGACCCTTGATTCTACCCATACTAAAGAGGAGATTTGTTTGTAGAAATGACAACCACAAAGCTCAGTCTCTCTATGGTTTCATCACAATTCTACTTGGAAATTGACCGAAATGCAATTGTGAAGTTCCACATGAGATTGAACTTTTTGCCATTCGAGGGAAACGAGGAGGTTAGGGGGAGACACTTCCAAATTGTAAAGATGAAAATGCACAATTTCTTCACACAACTGGTGCCACTAGTTCATCTACATGTATAAGACTTCCAGTTGACCTAAGGAGTTATGTTAACGCAAGTAGATCTAGTTGCATCTACACAAGGGAGTCCTAAAAATAAATAAATAAAATAAAATGTGAAAAACAAAACAAATTTCTTTAAAATAATAATAATAATAATAATAATAATAATAATATAATAATTAAACAACAAAAAAATGTTTTTTTAATAAATTAAAAATAACTAAACAATTAAAACTTTAGAAAAAATTAAAAATTAAAAAGAAACCAAGTTGTGTGTGGGGGGTGGGGGGGACGATTCTTGGAATTGCCCCTCCCCTATATTCCTTCACTATCTATCCCCCTCCCACCCCTTCTATACATCGGGTTAGGTGCATTTCTCATAATCACCCCTTGTCCTCCCTCTCCCCCTCTCCTTGTACACTTCCCGTACACCCCCAACATTGCTCCAGGGTTTGAGTGGAATTGAGGGTGGACATATTATAGGATTAGTTTAGTGTAATCGTCCACTTCATCCAATTAAGTGGAATGAATTTATTCCAATAATAATGAACCCATTTCATCATTTTCATAACTTCCAAAATTAAGATCTCAATGTCTTTTAATATGCTCAAGATCCCTCTAATCTTTTAAATTAAACATAACAAATATGTTTTAGATATCATAATATTAATAATTAATAATAATTCCTTAAAAATCCTCATAATTCTTTAATGATAATGACAACTCCTTTCACTTTGTTGTAGTCTAAATGTTCTACGAAATTATTCTTCTCTGGTGATTTTTTTCGGTGACATTTGCCCGAAATCCAGCAAGAAATTGTTAAATCTGCAGTTTTGAGTGATTATTTTTGTATAATCCAAGTGCCCCAGGGTTTTTCAACATGCTGAATCCATTTCTGCATTCAGAAATATATTTAAACAAAAAAGTAGTGATTTCGTGTAGATTTATGTTGTTGGATTCCGACGAAAAAAGCCATTTTGTAGAACAATTAGACAAGTATTTCACTTTGTCGTAGTCTAAACGTTCTACGAAATGATTCTTTTCCGATGATTTTTTTCTGGGGACATTTTCCTGAAATCTGGCAAGAAATTGTTAGATCCACAGATTTGAGTGATTATTTCTGTATAATCCAAGTGCCCTAGGGTTTTTTCAACATGTTGAATCCACTTCTGCATTTAGAAATGGATTTTAAACAACAAAAAAAGTGATTTCGTGCATATTTGTGTAGCTAGATTTCGGCGAAAAAAACCATTTCGTAGAACATTTAGACGCCTTTCACTTTGCCGTACTCTAAACGTTCTACAATATGATTCTTCTCCAACGATTTTTTCTAGGGACATTTTCCCGAAATCCGGCAAGAAATTGTTAGATCCGTAGATTTGAGTGATTATTTATGTATAATCCAAGTGCCCAAGAGGTTTTTGAGCATGCTGAATCCATTTTTGCATTCAAAAATAAATTTTAAACAACAAAAAATTATGATTTCGTATAGATTTATGTTGTCAGATTTCGACGAAAAAAACCATTTCATAGAACAGTTCGACAAGGCCTTTCATTTTTAATCAAAACCATAAATAATAATTAACTTGTCCATAAAATATCAAAAACATAAAAAATAAGATTTATTCTTTTTACTTTGTAATATTATATAAAACATATGGAAAGTTAGATTGTTTCTTTTATTTTTGAGTATGGTTGATAATATTTTTAAAGTGAATATCTTTTCTTTTATATTTCATAGATTTTCTAATCTATAATACTTAATAAAAATAAAAATCTAAAAGTTTTGTCCTTAATTAAACTATACAAATACAGATTTAAAAATGTAATAGTTTATTGGTAATTTCTATTGTGTTGTAGATGCATTTTGGCTACTATTTTCATAATAATGAATAAACATGATTATTATTGATTTTTTTTTTCTTTAAAATATTCAAATAAAAAATTATGTTTAAGTATTATAATAATGTATTAAAGTTTATATCTTAAATTTTTATGAAGGTAAAATTTCAATAATGTTCCTTTCAACGTCGAAGGTATTATCTGTATTTTAATTTTTTTTTTTAAATAAATTATATCTCAAAATTCATATATTATACTTCAACATGATATTGAATTGAAAAAACAGAAACAATGATTAATATGCATCCAGGTTATTAGTAGATTTAATTGTGAAACGAAACTAAGGCCAGCAATGTTGTGCACTTCATTGCTACATTTTCCCGCCACGATGGGCATAACGAGTAATCGTTCTTTGTCCGGCTTCTATCTGTCGAGATGTGATCCAAGCAGGTTCAAGTGCTTGAAGAGCGAATCTACTGAAACAAATGTGATTATCACAATAAGATACTCCTTTCATTCTTCTCCTATGTTGTTTACGAAATTTTGTTCTTTTTGGGTTATAGTGGATGGTTAATAGTATTTTGATCCCATCTCTAATCCAAAATCGAACATGAAAGTTTCTTCTCATCAAGCTTCTCGTGAATAATCCATGTTAAATTGAACAATCAATGTGTAGTTATTTTGAATTAAAAAAAAAATAAAAAATCAATGATCAATATGCATTCAGGTTATTAGTAGATTTAATTGTGAAACCAAACTAAGGCCATCAATGTTGTGCACTCCATTGCTACATTTGCTATATTTGCAAGAGACTTAAATAAATAAATAGAAAACTCTTATTAAAAATAATATAATATTGAAAATTTGTAATAATATATGATAGAGGTACATGTAAAAGAAAATATGTGATTTTTTTTTTCAAGAAAGAGTAATTTTGTAGTTACTTTTGGTAGAAAATCAATAATAATGAAATAAAATAAAAACAAATTGAAATATAAATTATTTTAATTTTATATTTATGATAATTTTTTGTGGAGTGATTTTTGTTTATTAAATTAAAATAATACCTTTGGAATAATTTAAAAATATAAACTTTACACACACACACACACACACACACACATATATATATATATATATATATATATATATGAGTGAACCAAATGGTTAAGAACATGTGTTTCCTCTTAAGAATATGTATGTTTGATCTCTCTAGTTTTTTAAATTAAAGATAACAAATATACTTTAGTTATGATATTAATAATTAATGATAATTCTTTCTTTTAGTGATATCTATATCTTCTCTTTTATGTTTCATCGATTTTGGAATATTTATTAATTTATTTTTTTATAATGAAAATGATGTTCATCTATTAAAACAAATAAAAATAATGGAAATAAAATCAAACAATTTTTAAAATATCAATTTTATATTTAATATAATGAAAATAAAAATATCAAATTTATTATAGTTGTCTTTTAAAAAATTAAAAAAACTCAAAAAAATTATAGTTTTGTACTTTGTAAAATAACTAAACTATAAAATTGAGAAATTGAAATAAAATGATGCTTATCATTTATCTTTTATATCATACATTTTATAAATTCAATTCAAAATATCAAATTGATTTAAATAATTAACAAAAATAAAAATATTTAATTAAAAATTATTACATAATAAGTTTCAACAAAATAAAACAAACATAATAAACAAATATAATATATACATTGATTTATAAAAAATAAAAACAATTACTTGTAATTAACGGAGACGGAGGTGACGCAGACCCTACATCCATCTACCATGTTGTAATTAAGGCGGACGAAGGTGACACACAGTAAATGCCCTAGGTGACATAGAACCTACATCCATCTACCATGTTGTAATTAAGGTAGACAAAGGTGACACAGTAAGTTCCCTAGGTGACACAGAGTAAGGGAAAATGGAAAGACAACAAAGGGAGGAGAAAACAAAAACGATGAACCAACAACGACGAATGAGGTAGGAGGGGAGGTCTTTGACGAAACGAGGCACATACGTTAAGGACATCGGAGGTGCGAACATAGAGAGCCAGAGTAAGGACACTCGGAGGGAAGATTGCTCTTGAGTTAGCTTACTCCTAATGAAACCAGGGGTGGCGGCGGCGACGAGATGCCGTCACCCTCATTATTTATTTTCCTTGGGGACCCGACAAATAAGTGTTAAAACAACTGTTTTGGTATGTCGATTTTAATTAAAAATTTGAAACCACATCGATATTTCTTGCATTCTAAGTACTCTCTTGTTTCCACGACACATTTCACCATGACTTTCGATAAAGGAGATTTCAGATCCACAAACCATCGAAAATGGAGAACTATAAGGGAGTCAACTCAAGCACGGGCAATAATGATTGTAGTATTTCTGTGGGAATTAAAGTGAAGAAGGGCATTCTGGATGCAACCACCAGCATACTGGAGGGTTTGCAGTATGCAAAAACTCTCATTGTTTCTCAGGTAAGGTGATGATCATGTTATTCCAACAATAACAGTAGAAAACCATACATTGTGCTTTCAACCACTCCACCCAAGGAGATCACCAGGCTCTGTTCTGCAAAAGAAAGAAGAAATAGAATAAAACACTCTACGTGTTGTCTATAAATGGTTTTCTACATAGGTAGGTCCTTGATCTGGCTGGAGACGACACTAAATACCATGTTTGATATTATGTTCCTTAATTTCTGGTGATTCTGTTCTAAGAATGGCACTTAATGTAGGACAGGTTATGTGCAACTCCTTAAAGGTTCAATTAGGTTCAATTATTTTCATCAATATATACAAGTGCCTATAATAATGAGCAAATGATCCTATTCTAGATTATATTTCTATAAATCACACAACAAATTTATTATAATGATAATTCAAATTAGTTGTGAGGCAAAGTAATTGAGATTTCCTTGGAGAAAGTATAATAGAAATCCATCCCATTGTTAGGGAGGGAGGTGAATAAAAAAGGGTGTGTTATCCTTCCATTGCAGAGAGTGAGAAGTAGTCGTTTCTATGTGAATCCAGCCAAAACCAACATTCTTGATCTTGAGAAGATTGAAAGTCAGAAAAAGAAAAGATATCGAGCTTTGAGTTTTTATTTTCTTTCCCTTTTAATAAATTCGGCTTTAAAACCGTTTCTTTCTTTTTTAAGCCTCATCGTTATCAATGTTCGAACAATTCGACTTTAAATGTTGTTTCATTTCCTTTCAATATTTATAAATCCGGCTTTAAATGCTCTTTCTCTATACACAAATTTTAACGAGAAGCAATTTCACACACAATTTTTAACGAGAAGCAATTTCAATTCAAAATTGACTGGCATACCATTGATAGCAAGATTTTGTGCTATATTGAATGAAATTTGAAATCTTTTCTTTCAGGTAAGTAGGAATTATTTCATGAACTACCTGGTATTGAATTTTTTTTAGTTGAAGTGGGAATGATTCCATTTCAAATAATCAATATATATGGTAACTGTGTTGTTTTAATTGTATTTCTATATTTCTTGAAATTGCTTGCAGTATCGGTTTAGCTAGATTCCACGCTATACTGAATGAAATTTGAAATCTTTTCTTTCAGGTAAGTAAGAATTATTTCAAAAACTACCTGGTATTGAATTTTTTTTAGTTGAAGTGGGAATGATTCCATTTCAAATAATCAATATATATGGTAATTGTGTTGTTTTAATTGTATTTCTATATTTCTTGAAATTGTTTGCAGTACCCATTTTTCATTTTCAATGCAGATTAGATTAAAGCGGTAGGTATTGAGAATATGCAGATTAGGTTAATAGAAGTACACTATATTTAGGAGGACACTGGACAAGTCAATCCATTGTGTCCGAGGAAAGCTTTTCCTTTTAAAAAGACCAAAAGCAAATAAAGACAATAGATATAAATGGTGTTTAAAGCATATAAATGGTGTTTAAAGCATGTAGGGAGTGGATGAATATATAACCTTCTCGTGTTTTTCTCCATAACAAAAGCATAAAAAGGCAATGGATATAAATTCATTTATTACTTATTTTAGGGTAACCATGTTTCCATGAAAAAACATATTCAATTTATTTATTAAAGTTGAGAATTTAAATGCATGGTAGCATCAAAAGTGTGGTGATATATTACAGGCAATTTATTTCTCCAGATGAAATGATGCAACTATCGATGTTAACGTGATAATCTGGTAACAACCTCAATGAAAAGATGATTTTAAAAGTCTGACTAAACTCTTCTAAAATGTTTTCAAAGAGATTAAGTCCAAGTCTAAAGATGGGTGAAAGACATAATCTTAAAAATAACCTGGTAAAATGATTTTAAAAGTCCGACGAAACTCTTCTAAAATGTTTTCAATGAGATTAAGTCCAAAGATAAATGAAATAAATAGTCTTATAAATAACTTGGTTGCACTTAAATATGGTAAACATCCACATAAATATTTATAAAAATTATATTATTAAATAATTATTTTTAAAAAATGATGATTTATATTGATTATTAGTGTTCATATTGAGCAGAGTACATGGTTTGTAATGCAAAAGGTAAATAGATTTTCGAGTTGATCTTCATATATTAATTACCGTCCAAAGGTGGTGTGCCATCAATCCAAGCCATTTGAGCATGGAAATTAATGGAAGCGACCATGTCTAGAATTAGTGCTAGTCCCATTATTCATTCTATTTTTATTTCAATTGTATTTATAACCAAATGGAATGGAAGGGTTTATTTATAGGAGTATGCATGAAGTTTGGGGGTAGTGTGTTGCTTGAATATGACTGTTTTAATTGGGGTTTCAGTTTTCATTTTCACGGGTATTGAGGAGGAGCAAGGAAACATGTAAGGAAATTAAGGGAAAAAATAGGCCTAGCTTGGGGGATAGAAATTGAAAAAGGAATTATTTCATAAGCCTTTTGGTTTGCGTCTTTTAGTTCAAGTGGTCAAGTGTAGTGTTTTTGCTTCACTAGGAGTGCTAAAGGACTCCACTCATCATTTCTTTATTTTTATTAGTTTGTGATTGATCATTTATCTATCAGTGGGTGTACATACTTAGTCAGTGCTTAAGATGTTTTATGCATCCTTGTGCATGTTGGGCCCTGTGAACCCATGTGGCATAAACCTGCCGGTTGATTAAGCTCATGCAAATATTTGGTAGGGACATTGCCACATGTGACTTGTTTATCAAGGCTTTTGCACTTTTAGTTTGTATGGGCATATAATCTCTTGAATATTTCACTCGATTTGAGATCTAGTACCATATATACATTGAATCGATAGTTACTAAGCCCCAATCATTTGCTGGAAGAACATAACATTTCACCTCAAGTGCAACTCTCATTTGCTGGAACATTCTTTGTGGTTTAAAGTTTGCTTTAAAAGCCAAAGTAACATGTTCTTTTGCATATAAATATGTTGTTAATATTTATAAGCTCCTATAAGTTGTTACATGGTTGAAATCTTGTGATTAAATTAGTGTAGACTTGTTACATTGATATCATACTTTAAGACAAGCTCTCATATGCTATTGCCGGTATACTTTGTCTTGTTATAGCCATTAACACCAATTCCTGATATACATGATCTAAAATTACGTCGATAGTTTCGACACATTTAAGTTGCAATGCTCAAATCTTTTGGCACTTAATGTGTTCCACTTTGGTTTATTCTTTGCAATTAATAGATAGATAAATGGCATGTTGTGTTACATAACTAATTCTATCAAAATAAACCCAAGGATCGTTGAGAATATATAAGATGATTCAAGTGATTATTAAGTTGTAGCAATTGATGGTTACTAGGTTGTATTGCTCCAAGGATGTTGCATCTTAAAGAAGGAAGAAAAAAGCTTTGTATGATTTTGATTTCAAAGGAAGAAGTTCCTTGTGTCCATCTTACTAATTGATTGCATGTGTGTCAATAGTTATTGAGGAAAACATTATCATTTTCGCTTGACATTTTGGATTATGTACGTAAATTTTGCACATGATTGCTGGAATGGTGTAACTTGCTAGGAGGAGTCTAAGTTGCATCATCACATAAACTAATTAAATGCTCACATTACTACAAGGAGAACACCTTATTATAGAGGTTTTTACAAAACTCCGTTGGAGAATAATGGTGAAATGCCATGATTAGTTAGAGTATTGTTACTTTAGGAGATTTGGTTTGGTTTGTTAGATATAGTTGAGATATTTGTTCAACATCTCCACCTAGATTTAGAATTAGTTGGATTTGACTCCAACTTTATATAATCATGTATTGTATATTGATTGTGGTGT